>BQNB010143171.1:0-16345 GCA_026074375.1 Tanacetum coccineum | reverse complement strand
CAATTCCACCCCTTGTACTTTTCATCCTTGCATTACAACTTTAGGATTTGGCAATTTTGGTCCCTAGAGTTGTATTTTCTTTGATTTAGCTTTGACTTTGCCTGGGTTGACTTTGACTTGGTTGACTTTTGCTTCGATTTGACTTCGTCTTTTCACACTTTTCCCTTTCGTGCTCAGTTTTGTTGTTTTTGGCTTTGTTTTTCGTCTTTTTCTGAATATCCATTTCCTGCACAATACAAATGCAAAACAAACATATATTTGGCAGATTTTGTCTGTTTTTGGTCATCTATGTCTGTTTTTAATGGAAAAAGGTATGTGTAATTAAGCACATAACAAAGCGTATGGGAGAAAAAGCCACAAATTACACACATAAGCTCTTAAGATTTCCAAATAATCCTTGTTTAGCATCTAACTCATACTTAACTCTATCATTTTTCGTTCTTCGCGAAGTTCCGCGAATGCTTAGTCTAAAAGTTAAGGAACAAGCTAGAGCTCAACACGCTCGATCGAGTCAAAATTTATTCTTATTCTACCCAGCAGGAAAGTCAAGATTGTGACAAAACACTTATTTTCTTTTTGAAAATTCTTAAATTTTTTCATTTTTTTAGAATTTTGGTGGTAAAAACGGGATTACGTGAAAACAACGACTGTAGGCACAATCAAATCGATAGATCCCCCCATACTAGAACTAAACATTGTCCTCAATGTTTTAAGAAGGGTTTCTACGTAAATCCTAAGCCGTTTATGAATTATGCTTAAAGATAAACGTTAGGCGATAAGATTTTGGATATTGGATTCCCAAATGAAGCTGAGGATGTGAAGCTCTAGTGATCGAAGGACAAAACCACAAGCACGAGAGGCTTCAAAAATCCGGGCAATCCTAGACATACAACACAAAACATGAAACACGAAAAATGGAAGAGGCGAGCCTCTCACACAACACACTTATTCATTACTACTATTATAATCATATTAGGATAAGCATGGGTTGCCACCCACGAAGCGCTTGTTTAAGGTCACTTAGCTTGACCCGATCCCCCCATACTTGAACTGGTCAAGGGGGATAGAAATGGAGACACGGAACATCCAAAACACGGATGTCCTCTTCATAAGAGCAAGGAAAAATCTTCATCGGGCTTTCAAAAATTTTAATGACTTTGAAAGCTTTAGGGCCCCAATGAGATAATTCCGGGAGAAGAGAAGTATGAACTCCTTGAAAAGTCAAAGTCGAAGCTAAGACGTGTGCATCTTTATTGGACCAACCCACACCCCATTTAATGGGCGGGTCAAGCCATTTAGCCTTTATCTATATACTTTTTAAAGTGAAAAATGGTCCAAGTCCAAATCCAACACAAACCGGCCAACCTGAAGCTAATCCCATCTTAACAATGGTTAGTCCTCTATCCTTATATCCTAGTTACACCAGTTAGTCTCAAGTTAAGGACTAACACTGTTAGTCTTTAAAGGACTAACAAAACTAGCCCCTATAACCTTTAACCCATTACACCCATAGTCCTTTTTCTGTAACCACGTCACTAAATTAAACGTACAGTACCCCCAATCCTTTTTCCCGCCAAATCACTATTCCCCTTTCCCCTCTAATTGTACCCTATAAACAGAGAAACACGTTTAACCTTTAGCCCACAATCAAACAAACCTAATTTAACCTATCCATCAAGGTAAAGACAAGCTGACATTGGTAATCCTTTGGAATTTGATTGGTGGATGACGATTAAGGGCTCAGATTATACTACTTGGAGCCAAAGCAAGATGGATGGCCAGGATTAAGAGTTTTGGTTTCCTCTCACACAACAAGCACAAGTTCAAGACCCCTGCAGTTTAGTATTTTCTATAAATAGTTTAGGATTCCATTTTGTAAAGGGATGTAATGTAGGAGTAGTGTAGGAGAGTTTAAAACTTATTTTCCAACTTATTTGTCATTTACTTTAATGTATTTTCCCTTTTAAATCTTGCACTAAATTTCAGTTTTAATATAAGTTCATGTTTATACAATTATGTCTTTTAAAATTTTCTGTTTTAATTCTTATTACAAATTGTTTAAAATGGTATTGGATATTATCTAAACAAGCTCATATAGCTCTCTTTTTTTTCCTGTGTATTCTTAGCAAAAGATTTTTCAAAAGCTTATCTAAGCTTTCATATCAAATTCACCCAAAAAAATATTCTACAGCTTAAATTGGATGATGAGCCAAAAAGGGAAGGGCTTATGGACCCCACCAGCTTATCTTTGATAAGCTGGAGCTTTTGTAGATAAGCTCTAAGAGCCTTATTGTCCTTGTTTTGTGCAAAGGACCAAGTAAGTCTCATTTTACTTATTTTGGATGATTTCTGTTTGCTTATAGCTTATTTTCATGTTCTGCTTATTTATGCTTATTATTTGCTTATTCTGTCTTATTAATGCTTGTTTATGCTTATTGTTTGCTTAGAATGCTTATGTTATGGTTTTGATGTTCTTATTTAAAGTTTTGACTAAATCTGACTTAAAAAGCCTAAATATGATTATTCTAGTTGGCTTATTATTAGTGCTTAGCTCTGAGTTTTTAGTGCTTATATGATTTTTTTACATCTTAAACTTAATCTGTTTTCACTATTTGAAGATTTATTCAATCTGTTTTAATCATTAAAATGAGTTTTAAGAAAATAAGGGAGTGTTTGGTTTAGGGAATTTTGAGCCTAGTTTCTACTGTTTGATCACCATTGGCCTTTGATTTACTTTCATTTAGCCTTAAAACAGTGTATTTTGGAGTTTTTGGTATGTTAGTTTAAGTTTTGAATGATTTTGAGGTTTAGGTTAGTAAGTTTAGTTGCCTGATATTCCCATCAGGATCATAAGGGTATAACTTTGGTTCTTTCTTAAAGATGCATTAAAGTTGTAGTTTTTATCTTTCATTACTTGTTTTGCTGCATTAGAGTTACAAGTTAGTAATCCTTTTTGAATTGCCTTTAGGTGTTTAGAAAAATCTTAGTCAAAACTGTTTAGTTTAATTGTTCTTAAATCCAGTTTTTAGAAATCATTTTTAAGTATGGAATCTTCTTCAAATATGTTATGATTGATGTATTTGAGTTAAGAATTTATCTGCATTAGGTTTTTAGATTAGGTGCTTTAAGAATTGTCCTTCAATAGGTTTGGTCTAAATGGGTTAAATCTGCTAGTTCATTGGTTCTGTATGTCTGATTTTGATGCTTATTTTAGGATTAGTTTAAGTTTGAAATATGTTTAAGTTTGATGTTTTGAGCTCTTTGGTTTACATTCTTAATCTAGTTTGATGATTTGAGCATTTTAGATTAGTTTTGAACTTAGTTTTTAAGCTTTGAATCAGCCTGTTTAGCCTTAAAAGCCAAGACCATGTTTTAAGTTTTCTGCTGTTTTCAGCAGCTTATTCTGTGCTTATTTTTAAGTGTTATCCCACTAATTTAATCTATTATACAACAATAATTTATACCAAGATGCTAGAAAATGAGAAGAAATCTTAGAGAGAGAAAGTAGAGAGAGAAACAAGGAAAGAATATTAGATTAGAGAGAGAATGGGAAGTTACAAGTAGTGTGTGATTTATGTAACCAACACCCTTCACCAAGTGTGGTGAAGGGATATTTATACCCATGCCAAGCTAGGTGGCTTATGGGCTTGTAACTTGGGCCGGGCTTGGCATACTTGGGCTTTAAGCCCGAAACACGGACAATATTAGATTATAATCCAAACCCGTTGAACCCGATAGAACTATTAATATACAAGACCTGTTTGAATTTCTTTAGACGATAACTTCTTGTTTGGACTTAATATAATTAAGGCTAACATTCTCCCCAATGTTGAGGTCTCTTTCTTCAAACTACTTGTACACAGATGTCATCGAAGATATGTCAGTTTGACGTTTATGCTTTGCCCTTGTTATGGTTTGTCTTTCGTTTGTAATGGATTTGTTCATTCCATGGCTTTGTGATCGTGTTTTTGAGACTTTATTTTTGGACTTTGACATTCTTGAGATCGTTATCATGCATCAATCTCCTTGACTTGAACTTCTTGATTTGACTTCCTTATATACTTGTGCTCTTGACCTACATGCTCATAAGTGTTACATTCTTGGTTGACATATATGATTATAAGTTAAAACTAAATCTTCCTCAAATTCGGATTTTTAGTTGATTTGAGGCTCTTTGATGGTGGGGAAGATTAGAATCAATTATCTTGAAGTTGAACGATTGACTTTGAAAGCTTGAATAAGAGCATTTGGTTTATGAATCTGACTTCGCTGGAATGAGGCTGCAACATCGTCGTCTAAACCTGAAATAAGACAGTTAGCAATAAAAGACTGATATGGCTTTGTCTTTCATCTTGACTTCTGGTTGCATTAACCTCCGGTTTCCACCATTTTATTGTATAATTACTATACCTGTGATCAGGTAGATTCAAAGAATCTCCCTGACGGGGTGTCCAGACTCAAAAGAGTAGGATATTCCTACACACAGATGTCATTAAGATTCACCATGCTTGCTAGTTCTCATTACCAGATCGTCTCAAAGCAGGGCAAACACGGGTAGAGTGAAAATCAAGATAGTTACTATATTTCTGATTAAGTCGTTATTCATTTACTGAACAACATTGATATCCAGTATCTACAAGCTCGATTCATATTGACATCTTGCAAGTTATACTATGAGACTTGTTTGATGTTGGCTCAAGCAGGATTTCCATCTTCACTGTGAATACTTAAGTTCATCAGTTGTTTCTGGCAAGTTCATCTCAAGGATAATGCGTAGGACTCTTTGTTACAGCTTTGCGAACTTATGGTGTTCAACCAAGTGTATTTTGACATTGTCGTCATAATGAGATTTATTCTTTGATTCTTTGGCTATAGACTCGTTTGTGACACTTTTGGTTTTAGTAATCGGAGGCTGGAGCAGACTGCCACCTATTCAATATTAACAATCTCGGAGTGAGATGTCAATAGATAACGTGTGTATCTCCGTGACAAATGAGACAAGTTTCTTTTGAGAGAAACCCGAATGGCTGGGAAGGGTTGTGCATTGCATCACTGGGTCCATGATGACTTTCTTCAATATCAACAATCATCTTTGTGATTTTGATAGATTTTGTATTGACCTGGTTTCTGCCTTAGGTGTAAGGAGGGCTTCTTTCTTTTCACCTTTTATCCATACATTTCTTTTTCAATTCTTCAACCCTTCATGCTACAAAGACGTCATTACAACACCTTGTTGTGATTGTTCCAGTGCTTAGCTCATCTTTGTCGGCATTATTTCCCTTATTACACATTCATCTCACGATAGTACCTAAGGACTGCTATTTATACTATGGAGTTGTCCTTGGGAGATCCCTCGGTTCTGTATGGTTCGTAGGTTATACCTAACCTAACCACCTTATGACTTCAGAATCGTCGTGAAATTAATAGGTTGTTGGGTATAAAGATCGAACCATAAAACCATTTTCTGACATTGTTATTTTCAAATATCCCCCTACACATGTGCATCCGAGTTCGAAATTCGTTTTGCAACCTTGAAGGAAAGAGATGCACTTAGAGTCTTAAAAATATCATTCGTCTATAAACATATTTTATCCATTTTCTCCCTTATTTTAATATAAAACACTTTGTATTTGAAATAACAATTGATTAAAAATTTTGACATGAAAAAAATTCCATGGGGGAGAAATATTATACCAACGATATTGCTATGACTTCAGATTCCCGATGGCTCCCCTTCACAGTATATGTGGGATACTCAATATTTATTATAAACTTGACATTGGATAGAAAAAATTCGATATGACACACAAAAAATGTTGAGACGGAGTGAAGATGCCTTAGTGACAATGTATATTAATATATGACTTATAAGTTTCCACATTATAATTTTCAAAAAATGTGTTTGGATACATAAATTTTGGACATTATGAGAATGTACCCAACACGTTATTAAAAGGCTTTGTTTTAAAAAGCTCCCCCTCAGAAAATTATTCGAGGAAGGGAGTGTTGAACACACAATTTTAACAAATACCACTTTTTATAGAAAAATACCACAAATTATATTGTAGACAATTTTGACATTGAAAGTTCTTTTTGAAAAATTATGTTCAACGATTTTAAAAACATGATAGAAGACTTCTCTTCTATTTTAGAGTAAGCGCACTGAAGCGTACACTTCCCTATTACATTCGGGACCGAGTTATGCACTGAAATGTACATAAGTCATAGAGAAAAATTTAGAAATGACATGTTTTGAAAGCATTTGAAACTCCTGTTCGAACTTCATTTACACGCCCGTGTCGATGTTAATCAACATTTCTAGGTACGTAAATGTTATCGATTCCAAGAGACATGTCGAGAAGATTCTTTTTGGTATTTTTGAAATTTTTTTGATTTTATATTTTGTTTTTCTAGGTTTTATATTTTTCTATTTTTTTGTTGGTTTTATATTTTTGTATTTTCTTTTTCAAAAATTTTATAAATCAAAAATAAAGAGAGAATAAAAATATTTACAAATCAAAGTTTCCATTAGCAGTGACAGTTGTAGCTAGAGTTGAAGTGGATGAAGTTTAATCAAGTTGTTGTTGACGTTTATTTGATGCATCAGTAGTAGTGACAGCGGAAGACTTTAAAACAACTTGATTTTCTCCATTGAAATATTCGTCGAACAAAGGACCGAATAGCAAATCCAGCTCATTTGACGTTGTTACTGTCTCAGCTGCTTGATGAACTTCTGTTGACATTGTGGTGCGAGGCTTGAACCATTTTGTTCAAACGTCATTTGACATTGAGGTTCGAGGCTTGATCTGTTGTAATCAAACGTCATTTTTCTGTATCATCATCTGTGAATCCACTTTGACAATGGTTTCTGAGATATCAGCCTTTTCAGCAACCATACTCTGAGATTTTCCTTGTTGATATTACATAAGGTACCTGCACTTAAATCAAGACTTTGTTCCTTCTGAACATTGATTGATGTACCTGCACTTACATCCAGAGTTTGTTTGCATTCATGAATATGAGGGATATCTACATTTGAACCATGTGGGGGTTCACTGTCAACCTTGCTTATGCAAGAGTCGAATAACTTTCCTGTAGGAATCCACCTAAGACCAACAGATTTGAAAATTCTACCCGTGGGTTTCCACCTAAGATCAGATCTAGGAGATGTTTTCTCATACACAGCGGAAGTCTTATTAGGAGAAAACCTATGTCCTGTAAAGATCTGTCTACTAGGTTTCTGAGTATGACTCTTTTGATCTACGGGTTTGTTACTGTTTGTGGTCTTATTGGATTGAATCTTAGCACGTGAATTTACTTCCTTCAGGAGTTTTGTTATACAAGCATCATGATTTGCATTAAAGACACACTTATGACATGTAGAACAAACAAAGTTTTTGGAATCTAAAAAAGAAACTATCGAACTCTTAGAGTGATCTGCTTTGGGCAAGCCGTTATCCATAATGCGATTACTCTTAGATACAGGCAAACCTCCTAGATGTTTGATTGTTCGCCTCCTAGGGTTGGTATCATATCAGCAGTAGTGGTTTGAATTCTGCAGAGTGGCACAATAGTTGTGAGTTCCTATCTCTTTCTTGTATCTTTTTCTTAGGCTACAATCTTGATAAGTGTTTATGAACCAAGTCATTTGAACTAAATCCTTGGCATGTTATTAAACTATTCTAGATGAGCTTGATGAATCATGTGATCAGGTTTTTTGCCAAGGGTGGATTCTGTTTTCTTAGGCTAAATAAAGTGGATGTGACTGGTTTTGAACCAATTCTTGTTCACTTCAACTTGGGAGGCAATCCTTGTTTTGACATTTGAGCCCTGCAGATTTAACGCATTCGGTTGTGTAAAATGATTGTTTCTTACTGATTGGTAACACCGGTTCCCAAGACTGATATTTTATCAATTAGTATCTACACTATTTCCTTTTTTTTTTTTTCAACTTCCATAAGTCATTTTTTAAAGCAGCAATTGCAAAAACCTTTTCTTGGAATATGAGCCTTTTAATTCTGCATTAATAGCAAGCAAAAGATGTTGTCTGTTATGTAGTCTTATGATCTCGTTATTTTAATAGAATATACAAAACTTTGTAATGCTGTTTCAAAGTCTCATGTTCCTTTACGTAATGTAGCCAATCTATGTTCTAATTCGATGTTCATTGATTCAAGTACATCAATTTCCCTTTTTCTCAATCTGGGCTTTAATTACTTGTTTAATTCATAAATTAGACCATTGTTGCCCTTGATTTTTAAAGATTGATTTTGATATTTAAGTTTCGATGAGCAATGCATTGTGCTTCATTCTTGAAAAAATCTTTTTGAATTGGGCATCTGTATCTTTGAGCAAAATATTTTCAGACTCGAGTGATTGTTTTGATTATTCAGTTGTAGATTTATCAGGTGATGAATCAAGCATAGGACTTTTAACTTGACATGTTTCAGGATACTGGTCAACCCTACCTTCAACAATGATTTTAGGTTGCTCAGTATGCTGTTGTCCTATAGCAAAAATATTGCATTTAGCAGTCAATTGTACCTCAGCCATTGGTCCCCCTTTGTCATAAATGGGTCTGTATCTGCATCATCTGCATCTGTATCATTCCCTGGACTTTGCTGCTGTTATCTTGCACTGTTGGTCTGTCCTTAATGCTTTCTGTGTCAACCAAATCTGCATCCAATGGGCTTTACCCATATCATATTACTCTCTTGCGTCTGCATCTGTTCTTTTATTTCCCTTGATTTTCAATATGTCTTTGAATGACGTGTTCTTTTAGCAACAAGACTTCTTAAAATACTAGGTTTTGGGTAGTAGTGTATCTCTGAAGTGTTGAACCTCGAGTCCAGTGTATTCAACAAAGTACGTGTCTGTCATTTGACTGTCATAAATCTAATGTAAAATTTGAATCGATCGTACTTTTGGTAATTGGTTTTTTACCATCAAAAGGCTGTCTAGGATCATCTTCTTGAAATTATCTTTGTCAAGTTGCTTTTGTAGTTGATCTATGTTGAGTAGCATTAGTCTTGTGAAGGTATAATGATTCTTGGACCAAAGTTTGAATGAATTCCCGTCTGAATCAAGTTCGATGTGAGTGCCTTTTTAAGTTCAGTGTTTGACAGAACTTGAAAGGTTTGTGAATGAAGAGATCTAAAATATGTCATGATCTTTCTTTTGCTTTTGACATACTTGTTTCTTGATTGCTGCAATTCTGTTGTTTTAGAATCAAGCTGCATTCTTTACTTATTTTGCTGGATGCAGTCTCTGATTACTGGGTCTTCTTTCTCAGAGCAAGTGTTTTGTATGACAACTAAATCATAATTCCAATGAATCAACATCAATGCTGATTGATGGTGATGATCTTCTTGTGTTTGCATCAATCTTTTGTTTTCAACAATTGTGTTAGTTGTTGTTGATGAAGAAATTACTCATGCATGTATTCCCGGGGGAATCCATGTTAAAGATCATTGCATCTGTAAATGATTGAGCATCATATCTTGTATAATTCTGCGATACGCGCTTTTTACTTAGATTGAAAAGCATTTTTTAACGGTTGTTTGAGTTTTGTCATGTAGTCTTGCAAATCAGTCTGAGAAATTATTTATTGTAAGATGATTTTCTTAGTATTATCCAAGTCTGAGAGAATGTTATCTTGTAGATATGCATGTTACAAAATCTTGTATAAGTTTTCTATGATGAAACTTAAGTTGTGACTGAATTGCTCGAAGACTGTTCATGCATTTAATTCTTGAAAGTTGTGTCTTCTCTTGAACTTTAGAAATTGAACAAGAAGAAACTGTGTCATTCTGAAGAACACTTGATGTTTGAGTTTGCAAATTGGTATTTGAATTTGACATTTTGATGAAGTTGTGGTAAATGGATATCGGATCTTAAGTGTTATGAAGTGATTGATTGTGGTTTTAAATGAATTAACGTTCACGGGATTTTACAAATCTTTGATTAAAACCGAGAAAAGAATCGTATCTTTCGCGGGATTTTACAAAATCAAGAGGAAACCGTGAATGAAAAATTAATTGACGTTTCAAGTATGAGTAAGTTGATTGTTGGTTTGATTGGTTGTGTTTGTTGTGTTGAGTAATTGTCCTTTTAGTCCGAATTAAAGTCCAACACAAATTCCAAAAAAATGAAAAATGTCAATAACTCATAGTAAACGAGGGTTTTGGGCCTCGAAAAATCCTTAACCAGCTAAAGGGTGGTTACAACGGCTTCCGTCTCGTTTTTCTCTTCGATTTGAGAGGTCACGGGCCTGAAACGGACTTACGGATCAAAAGTTATGGCTGTTTTACTGAAACCCTTTTCTTCACACAAGATTTCTAGACAAAACGCAGTGCTATCTTTAACCAAAACGCAGTGACTTTTGAATCAAAACGCAATGAACTTTATCAAAACGCAGTGGTTGAGATTTGGTCAAAACGCAATGAAATTTAGTCAAAACGCAATGAAATTTGGTCAAAACGCAATGAAATTTGGTCAAAACGCAATGAAATTTGGTCAAAACGCAATGAATTTTGGTCAAAACGCAATGAAATTTGGTCAAAACGCAATGAAATTTGGTCAAAACGCAATGAATTTTGGTCAAAACGCAATGAATCTTGGAGACAAAACGCAATGAAGTCTTGGAGACAAAACGCAACGCAATATAGGTCTTCAAATTAGGCAAAACGCAACCAAGATCAAAACGCAACCAATGATCAAAACGCAACAAAAAATCAAAACGCAACAAGAAGAAAATCAAAACGCAACAAGAAAAAGTCAAAACGCAACAAGAACTTTTCCAGTTTGTCAAAACGCAACCTAGAAAAATACGATTTTTTTCACCAAAAATCGCCTTATAATCACCCTTTTTGACCTTTTAACTTGATTTCTCTTGCACAATTAGCTACCTTATGCCTAGATCTTGCTTAATAACATAAACATTCACACATCTAAGCACAAAAATTCGGGTTTGATTTTTTTCTTTTGACTTCTTTTTGACCCACGAATTTGATCTTGTTGAACCACACGAATCAACCACGAATCCACACGTAGCTCTGATGCCAATTGTTATCCCACTAGTTTAATCCATTACACAACAATAATTTATACCAAGATGCTAGAAAATGAGAAGAAATCTTAGAGAGAGAAAGTAGAGAGAGAAACAAGGAAAGAAGATTAGATTAGAGAGAGAATGGGAAGTTACAAGTGTGTGTGAAAATGTAACCAACACCCTTCACTAAGTGTGGTGAAGGGATATTTATACCCATGCCAAGCTAGGTGGCTTATGGGCTTGTAACTTGGGCCGGGCTTGGCATAACTTGGGCTTTGAGCCCGAAACACGGACAATATTAGATTACAATCCAAGCCCGTTGAACCCGACTAGCCTATTAAAATACAAGACCTAGTTTGACTTTCTTAGACCGATAACATTCTTGTTTGACTTAATATAATTAAGGCTAACATTAAGATTCAGCAAAAGTTCCTTTTTTAAAGATTTCCATTTTTGCTTATTTTTTAACTTTTAAAAAAAATGTTTCATAAAAAAGAGAGGTCACAGGGGTCGAACCTGTGACATCCCCTTCACACACCAACGTATTTAACACCACACTTCACTACCAACTGCCCCTGGGTCTTTTTCGTTTATTACTCCACACTACTTTTCTTTTATACACATTTTAGCCAATTAAGCTTTCAGCCTTATTTTGCTTATTTACAGCTTATTCCAATAAGCTGTCTGACCCATTTTATTTTTCCTAGGCTTAGAATTGTTCAAAGGACTTTTCCTGAATTTTCTAAATTAGTTTAGTATTTTTTAATGCATTTTTTAGTTTAAAAGTGTTTTTAATTCATAATAAAAAATATAAAAGTCAAAAAAATATAATTCTTTTTTCTAATATTTTCTTTTATCATTTAGGACCTTTAAAAATTAAATTTGCTTTTGTAGGGTTAAAATTTTGGAATTTAGGTTTTTAAAGCTCGGGTTTCGATTCCCATTATCGTTTTTAGTTTAAATCTTTAATTTCGATTCCCGTTATCGTTTTTAGTTTAAAGTTTTTGACACACAATGTATGTGTGTGTGATGCATGCGTCGGCTAGAAGACAAGGAAGCAAGAGGGGACCAATTTGATCTACCAATGGGGCTTATGGTGGACAAAAACTAGTCACATGGTGGCATGTATGTGTCTTATTTGATTTCAAAATTCAAAATGGTATCCCAAGTGTGTGTGTTGGTGGTTTGGACGCATACTAGCCAAGGAGAAGGGGGACCAATTTGGTCTCCACAATTCTAAGGACATAGTGAATGCTTTGATTTAATTTCCAAGGAGAGGGGGGACCAATTTGGTCTCCACAACGACATACGTTATTAATTAAATCAATCAGCAAGTAACGAAAATGTTAACGGCTTCACCAAAATTACTAAAATTTAATTTCAATTAAAAACGTTAAAATGAGTCTAATGACGAATGACTGCAACGAATTGATGCACGGATCACTTCCGGCAATGAATCTTAAATAATGACGGGACGACTTCCCTGTTAAACGTAAAAGTTAAACGAAACTTTAAAAATTCAAATTATCAAACGGAAACGGCTAAATTATTAATCGGAAATTTACGGGGTGTCACATTGACAATTTTAAGCATGTATGTCTCAGGTACTTAACTAGTTATTAAGTATTTGGAGTGCATTGGGTCTTCATTCATACAAGACTACATCTTCATGGACTTTTCATGCACTACTTTCCTTGTTTTATTTTTAACTATGATTTCATCTGATGCAAACATGGGACAACTTATTTTGAACTTATTTATTTCAATAAAACAATGAGGTTATCTTTTAAACGACTCATATTTGAGGTCGTTCTCTTATATCTTGTGCTATTGTATTATGAAGTAACGCCCCCGGTTCCCATTCCGCTGCCACATATTTTTGGGGTGTTACAGATTGGTATCTAGAGCCAAGGTTATAGAGAACTAGGTTGCATATTTTACCTGGACTATAACCATTTTTATAAACATTGCATCACATAAAACTTTTTCATGTGCATACACTACTTGATTACATGACTTATACTTGTGCTTACTTCCCTCTGCGTTTATTTCAGTTTACACCCTGTCTTATATATATACTTATATAAACCCTTCGATTGTCCAACACTATGGACCATACCTCATCCACACCTATTCTTTGCTACTAACCACGTGCGATGTACTCATTCCGTTTGCATCATATCCGATTTCTAACGATGAGATTACTTCCTTTACTAGTTAGACAGCACACCATCCATTCGGATCGCATACCAGCTTTGTCAGCTACCCATTGGTTTGGTGACGATTCTTTAGCGGAGGATTCTGAGTGTGACTGTAGCCACTCTACACTCAGACTGCTTGACATCAGTTGTTCGTCCTCCATCTACCCGACCCCTTCCTACTAGACCGACCTTTGCCCATATGGACCGAGAAAGGGATCTCGATGCACTAGGCTATCGAAGCAAGCCATAGATCGATGAACTGCTGCACCTCCATTACCTGTCACCCACTACTTCCATCAGAGATACCATCATCATCACTTATCCATGTCGGGAGTTCAAAAGTTCACAAGTCATAAGTATGAGGGCTTTACACCTAAACTTATATCGACAATGATCTCGTTTAATTGCTTGGCTTAAGACTAGTGAAAAATCGGGGACGATGAAATTTTCCGTCAGGACATCCGTAGATCATTCTATGGACGTTTCTCACTCTATGATCCCATTGTGAGTTAAATAAGAAAGACAAACCATTCAAAAATCCAAAAAAATTAGAGTAGTCAATGTACATACAAAATAATGGTGTTAATCGGGATTTGTCGAAGCTATTGATTCTTTCCTTTGACAAACACTTTGCTACTTTTCAAAGTTATTAGTCGGAGGGGGTCAAGAGTCTTAGTTTTCGTAAATGCTTACTTCATAGCATTGCGTGAGGACACGGCAATGTCGTAGTATGGGGGATTTTGGTATGTGCTTAAATACACATACCTTTTTCCATTAAAAACGGACTTAAATGACCAAAAACAGACAGAAACTGCCAAAGATATGTTTGTTTTACACTTGTGTTGTGCAGGAAAAGGATATCACACCAAAAGACAGAAAACAATGCAAAAAAATGACAAAACCAGACACGGAATGGAAAAGCTGTAAAGGACAAGGCCAAAGCAAAGCCAAAGATCAGATCAGTCAAGTCAAAGTCAACTCAACAAATCAACAGTCAAAATCGGAGCCGTAATTGAAGAATACTATTGGTTGCAATCTCAACCCATCTGATGGGCCGGGAAAGCCCAATAGTATATTGATGAAGACTGTGAAGACCAAATGGGCCCTCAATCAATGACAACAGCCCATTTGTGTGCAATTGACAGAGACTATGAAGACTTTGAAGGCCCGATCCTAGCCCTTGAACAAGCCAATCTCAGCCATTGTACACACAAAACCCACCCAAACCTTATTGGGCCTTAAAAAGCCCAATAACATAAGCCTAAACCTTATTGGGCCCAGACACACTTAATTGGGCCCAATACAAGCCCACAAACCCTTATTGGGCCCAAGCACACCCAGTTGGGCCCAATACATAACCCAAGCCCAGACCCTGGCCCAAAACAATTTTTTATAAAACCTCAGGGACTGAAATTGTCAATTTTGAAAATGTTTTATAAAGGAAAAGTGTTTTAAAAAATAAAAGGGACTGAATTTGCAATTTTCCAAAACCTTTATCTCTTTAAAAGGCAAGGACCGAATTTGCCATTTGCTCATTCCTTCTTTAATTCTTTGTGTTTAATACACAAGGGGCAGTTTTGCCATTGTTTAAACTTGTTTATAACTAAAAAGAAAAGAAACAAACGAAATGGCAATAAGATGAAAGATGGGGGTTTCTTTTTGGGCTTTTGAAACTTTTAAAAACCTGTGAACCAATAAACGTTCCCCCTTCTACCTTATTCCCGCCAACTTCCTCAATTCCCCCACCATCACATGATACACCTAATCCTTTTACCCAACCCATCCTTTACCCGGTTAAACCCATTCCCACCACCCACTAACCTCTTAAACCTGCCAAGTTGGCAATCCCCCTCAACCCGAGAAATTTCAATGGCGGATTGAGCATTAAAACAAACACAAAGCTTAATCTAAGGGTCAGGATTGGTTGCTGAGCTTCACCTCACACAAGAAACACAAAGAGAAGAAAAGAAGGCTTATATAAATTGAAGAAAACCAAAGCCGAAACACCTTAGTTTTTACTAGCTTATTTTTTATTTAAATTTTAATTAAATTGTAATTCAAGTTTCCAACTTACTTTTTTAATGTTATGTTATTATTTTTAAAAAGATTAATGCAAGTTCAAAGTTACTCTTGAGTTTCTTGCTTTTCAAATATTATTCATCATTGTAACTTGAATCTTAATCTTGAGAAAATTGTAGTTACTTGTTTCTTTTTAACTCTACTGTCACTAACATCAATCTACCTTAATTATTTTTAAGTAAAATCAAGTAAAAAAGCTTTTTGACTTATTTAAGGGGGTGTTTGGCATAGCCCGAAAATGGGTCATATGGGGGTGTGTTATGGGTCACAAGCACTCAGCCACCTTTGGCTGAGTGTGTGTGCCTAATTAGACCAAAGTAATCACAAATTTTAGTATTAAATTAAGCTTTAATGAGCCTTTCTCTTTCTGTCAGATTTTCACAAAAAAAAAATAAGCTTTAAAGCTTAAGCTGCTTAGACAGCTTAAGCAACACATTTTTGAGCTCATTGTAATCACCAAAGACCATTTTAAAAGCCCTTAGTTCTGTTCCTTTTTAATTTGACAGAATAAGTCAAAGTGTGGCCTATGCATTTTCTTTGAAAACCTTGACCTTTGAGCTTCAATATCAGCAGGATTAAGTGTGATTTAGCACCCCTTATTTTGGAAATAAGCTCATTGACCACCACTCTAAATCTGTTTGGGGTTGGTTGTGGCTAAAAAGCACAATTGAGCTTATTTTTCATAAGCCCAAAAAGCCCCTAGCCACTGCCTTGCACCTCCCCTGGTGCTAGACACCATTTTCAGCCCCCTTTTTATAGCTTATTTTGTATTAAGCCTTAGGATCTTTTTGCTTTTCTTTGTAGCTTATAGGTAGCCCTTTAATTCCCCAAAATCTCATAGCTTATTTCCCCCTTTAGCTTAGCTTAAATTAGGCTTAAAGTAGCACTTTTTCTGTTTTCTTTCTAAAACTGTCAATATAGCTTATGTTAGTTCTGGCTTATTTTAGGGCTTATTCTAGATAACTTAGCTTATTTTAGGACTCCCCTATCCCCATTTATCTGTCCCCATAGTTGT
>BQNB010143170.1:0-17028 GCA_026074375.1 Tanacetum coccineum | reverse complement strand
TTACCTTGTATTTCTCTTGATTGAGAAGTATTTTGGAAAGAATTCTTACGGGATTAATACTATATAAGTATATTAAATTTGTTAGTTTCTACTGAATCATTTGGTTTTGTTCTAACAAACGGTTTTCTCCACATTGTCTTCCTAACTTCTTTTCCGCGTTCCAACTGATAAAGATACTCCAATGTGAGGGTGCTTTGAAAATTTCATAAAGACTATTCTATTTTGTGTAATCATATGGTTTAACATAATCTTTATTTAATTTTGATCTACTCTCATTTGCAAGAGTCATGGTCTCTTCCTTATTGGGTCCAAATCTGTTTGCAAGATTAGAAGTATCATATGGGATCTCATACAAACAGGGCTTTTCAGATTGAGCTTTCTTGAGGTACATTGGATTAGCAAAGTTTGGTCTACCATTATAGGTCGAGCATTTGGGTGCTAACATATGAATGGTCTGGATTGACTGATTACGAGTATAAACAATTTCGTTCAAAAACTTTAATTGTTTGTCCATTTCAATCATCTTTTCAATATCTTTTTCTTCCTTAACCTTTAAATCCGAAATGACCTTTGTATTCTCTTTGAGTTGACCTTTAAATTGTGACTTTGTTAAAAGACTCCTTTTTACTAACTCATCGTGTTTTTGATTGACAACTGAAATTTCATAGGCTTTAGTTTTTAAACCTTCTTTTATGTCAATGTCTTTACGAGCTAATAGTCCTAGAGTTTCATTTAACTTTGTTTGAAGAATGTCATAATCAATCGTCCGGTCATTAAAGGCTATGTACTTCTCAAGCTCATTTTGTTTGTTCTGAAGTGCAATAAGACAACTATCCCGTTTGCTTTCTTTAATTGCACTCCTCTAGTTCTTGAGTCAATGATGCGTTTGCTTTCTTTAATTGCTTTAAAATCGTTTTGTTTTCCTCAGTATCAAGAGTTAAATTTGCAATTAAATTAGCAAGCGCAGCACGCTCATCAGCACATTCTGCAGTATTATTCTCAGAATGTTGTCTTTCATTGGCAAACACATTATTTTCATCATTGTTTTGTACCTGTTCCAATGGCTGTTCAGTTGAACTGGATTCTTCTGGTAAGACCTCCTGAATCTTTGCCATGAAACTGTAATGTGCTTCCAATTCCTGTTCATCAATCTCTTCATCCGTGTCCGCTAGCCAATCAGCTTGCTCAGCTTGCAGTGGAACACCTTGTTCAGCTTGTTTGCACATCATCATCTTTTCCTTGTGATACGAGTAGTCTTTAACACGCTTTGGCTTCCTGCATTCCTTTGCATAGTGGCCAAATCCCTTGCAGTTAAAGCACTGTATCCCTGTTTGTTGCACTACCGGACTGCCTACAGTTTCCCTAGTCCCAGCAACTGTCATTGTCCTTTGATTCCCAAACTGCCCTGACTGATTGTCGTTGTTATACCTTGGTGTGGTATCTTCAGTCTTGTTCCTGGAGTTTGAAGAAGTTCGAAGGTTGTTGTTGGTAGGTTTGTAGAGCCTTTTGAAATACTTTGCAAGGAGTGCCAAATTCTTTTGCATATCCTTATCCCTCTGAGCTTGTTCAGGATCACTGTCTTCTTCAGATACTGACTCAGATTGAGGTGTAACTGGTTTGGCGATCTCTTTGCCTTTGTGTCTGGTAGATGCACTTGGTCTTGTGGAAGATGATGTTGCATTTGATCTTTGAGGTTTTGGTGCTTGATAGTAATTATCTGAATATGGTTGAGCAGCCGCAAGAAGTGCTAATGGATTTGCACTTTTGGCTATTCTCTCAGCACGGATATCATTAACTTCATTTTGATACTGCTTCAGAATGTCAAAAAGTGTGTGATATGAGATGGTGTCTATTTCCTTTGATTGCTTGACGACCGTCACAAATCTTGACCATTCTGGTTGAAGTTGTTGAAGAAATTGAACATTCACTTGCATTGTAGTAACTTGCAAGTTGTTCCTTGTCAACTCATTCATCAGTTTATAAAACCGTGAGTAATACGACTCCATTGATTCTCCATCTCGAGAAGTAAACTTCCCAAATTCCCAGAACAGATTGGTCTTTACATCTTGTACGTTCAATGATTCACCCTGTTGTAGCCTTTCAATGGCTATCCACATCTCATTCGCTGTTTTACAAGCATCAACAGTGGAATAGATATCATCTCCAATACCAGTTAAAAGCAAGAAAATTGCTTCTTTTTCAGACAGAAAGTGTTCTTTGTTCTCTGGAGTCATGTTCAATACTGTTTCAATTGTTGTATGTTGTTGAACTGCAGGAACACCTTCCGTTGCAGCAACAGCTTGAACTAGTACAGTAGATGGCACGTAGGGACCAGATAGTATGCTTTTTCTCAGTCCCTCACCATTTGGTTTCGTGTCAATGTACCGTAGAAAACGTGATCTCCATTGTGAATATCTTCCTGGTCCAAGCATTGGTGGACGCTCTTTTGAACCAGCTGCCATGATATTATTATGCATTTGACTATCTGTCGAGGATGTGTTGACTGGAGTTGACATGATGAATGAATGATTATGAATTATGAAGTGTGAAAGTTGTTGGATCTTAAGTGGATATGATGTGATTGATGTTGTTGTGGTTATGTATGCAATTCTTGTTCACGGGATTTTACACGTCTATGATTAAAACCGATAAATGATTTAACGGGATTTTACAAAATCAATAGAAAACCGTGAATGAATAATCGATTGTTGTTGAGGTTTGTTTCTTGTATGATTAATGCAGTTTAAGTCCTTGTTGATGGTTTTGGATTTGGTTTATGGTTTGATGATTTGTTTGGAATTCGGCGCAGTTGGATTATGAAAAAAATAAATTTTACCTTATTACCAAAATCTAAATTTGGTGTAAAAATAAGCTAAAAAGGCTATAGAAAAAATTATATTTTACTTAATTTTTCCTGCCAAAAAGTCGATAAAAGGTGTCGACCGAAAAATTTTTACCCTATTACCAAAATTTGAATTTGGTGTAAAAATAAGTTAAAAAGGCTATAGAAAGAATTATGTATTACTCAACTTTTTCCGTAAAAAAAATGTCGCTAATAAGGGTGTCGTCTGGATAAGATGTTAACCAAACCGCCTCCTATGTAGACCAAACCGCTGCCAAATTAAAACACTCAAACCGCCGTGTTGTTACACAACTCGCCGTCTAATTTTAATAGCAAACCGCTGCTGAATTATTATCAACTCGCCGTGTATTAAAAATAATGCAAACCGCCGCTAATTTTGACAACTCGCCGTCTAGATGTTTTTGTCAAACCGCCGTCAAATGGTGAAATGGATAGAGTAACGTTTCCTTTTTGCTCAATATAATATTCAAACCGCCTTGACCTGTCAACTCGCCACCAATAAACAAGCAACTCGCCGTTGTTGTGTCAAACCGCCGGCTGTTTTATTGATTAAAATAATCAACTCGCCATTGACTTAGTCAACTCGCCTTTGACCTTTTTCCTAAAACTGTGGATCTTGTAAAATTAAGGAGCAATAACCGCACGTTTTTTTTACTTGTTAAAAAAACTCGCTTGCCTAGTTAAATCCTATAAATCGTCCGTTGGAATATAAAAAGGGGAAGGCAACTCGGCCGTGGGGATCTTTTTGACAAAAAAAACTTCGCCGGTCACTATTAAAAACTAGAGGGCAAAAATTCGCTCGTTCTGTTTTTGCAATTTTTGGGGCCAATTAATAAAACGGTTTTAGAATTTGCCCTCAAATATTATAATTCCAAGGTCGTCGTTGTGTTGTTTACCTTGCTCAACCTCGGCAAACTAAAAGGGCAACTCGCCAACAAGAATTGGGCCCAAAAACCGGGCACGGCTGATTTTTCAATTACATATTATATCATAACTCGCACTTGGGGGTGGACCTAAGTCAAAACGCCGTTCCCAACCTGGACCAACTTCCTTAAAAAATACGGTAGAATCTTGTCTCTTTTCCCTTATCAAAAACCAATGCCTCGTTAAGATTTGCCCAAAAGTATGAATTGTGGCAAATTTTTCACTTCAAATTGAGCTCTATTAAACACGAAACCAAAAGGTATATACATTTACAATATTTAAGTGGTGGTTTTATTTCAAGATTTGGGGACACACAAAAACTAAACTTCGTTATTTCCTTGTGGGAATCCGGGTACAATATGTTAAGCAAAACCCCTCACCACGGGAAGGAGGGCAAACACGATAAAAATTCGAACCGTATTCTTCGGTGTTTATTGATCTTTGGGAGGGCTTTGGGAGGATTCACTTGGTTGGGGGGAGTAATTACAAATGGCTTCTTCCGTAGCATGTATAAAAACACAGAGAAAAAAAAACCACCCATGGATTAATTCCTAATAACCAATTAAAAGGCCCAAATAGCTTTTTTGGGGACCCGTGGGGTTGTTTAAGGAAACCAAAAATAAGCACGAAATTATGATTTCCCTTTTAACCCCACACAAATCAAAAACACAATTCCACC
Organism: Tanacetum coccineum; assembly: GCA_026074375.1. Lineage (NCBI taxonomy): Eukaryota > Viridiplantae > Streptophyta > Magnoliopsida > Asterales > Asteraceae > Tanacetum > Tanacetum coccineum. The sequence goes on along the minus strand of BQNB010143170.1, from coordinate 12,562 downwards.
CCTTTTGCCCTCTGTTATACACAAATTGGTTGGATCCCGTATCATCACTTTTCACCTTTCATATAAACGGAACCCCACGAAATTTCGAAACTAAGAAAAAGAGATTTAAAGGAGGAGGGATGGGTTGTTTTGTAAGAGAGAGGAAAATATTAGTAGGGGGAGGGAGAGGAGTGGATTTTTCTAGGGGGAAAAGGAAAAATAAAGATTTTAGGACAGGAACAACACTCTTAACTCTTTTCTAAATTTAGGAAAAAGGGGGTAAGTTTTTTAATATAAACCAACGGGGGCGTTTAAAATTGACGGCCGCTGTATATTTAAGACTAGGGGGACCCCCGGGTGGGGCTCGGGGGGTTTTTGCTTGAGATATTAAATAAAACCCGAAATACATTATTACATATATTTAGATTTTAAAACTATTCGAAGCCCGATTTTTTTTTTTCCCGTTTAAATTTATGTACTATTATTTTTTTTACAAACATTAACTAATAATGGACCGAAAGGGGGACTTGCGTTTACCACGTAATTGAAAAAACGTAAACTTTTTTTCCTTTTTGGGTTCAACTAAATTTTGAGGGGGGCAACAGGAATCATTGCGGGTCACCAAAAGTTTTTCAAAATTGGTCGGATTGGCAATGGGCTTACAACCATTTGGATTGGAATTCACCCGTTGTTAATAGGATGATGAACCAAAAGCTTTTTATTGACATTCAAGGAAGGAGGGACTCAATACGGGCTTCGCCTTAAAAGTATAATCGAAAAATAATGCTGGAATTCCTTTACTTGGTTTCAAGGCAAGCTGACAAATCTCAATGTTGAAGATCGTCTCACTTTTGGTTTCTCTCTGAGAATGTTTACAAGAAGTATCGTCATCCAAAGGCGTGTTGAAGATCTTCAGTTAGGTGTCGAAAGTTAGCAAAAGAAGCTCAACATCACAAAGCCAGATATGTACAAACCTGATCTCAAATGCAGGGATGCCTATACAACATATTCCAATTCCAGAGGCTCCATCTATCAAAACAAAGACAAGAAGAACAAGTTGATACGTATTGATGAACTTCACAAGTTTAGTGAAGGTACACTCGATGATGTTCGAACTGCTCTTAATGATCGCCTGAAAGGAATTAGGATGAAATATCTACCAAAGACAATATGGAGACAGAGTGATAGGGAACAAGCAAAAGCTATAATCCAGGCGATCGACAAATAGCCCAAGTTTATGAGGATAATGAGAAGTTTGGAAAAAATTGTTGGTGGGAGACCGTACGAGGGTAACTTGCGACTGCTGCAAAGGAGCTTTTATGATGTTTCATATGATGTCCTCATAATAATCTGGTCAATGAAAGCATTTCGAATTTCAAAACCGAGTAACACGACGAATCATGAAAAACAATTTATGTAGTTTGATGAGTGAATGTGATGGGCTTCTGAACACAAGCAGTTCCAGGACCTACACTTCTATGAAAGTGGGACTCTGCAAACTATCAGTTCAGGATCGTGCCAAACCACTCCTCCTTCAACACCGTTTGTACCACCCTCAAGAACTGATTGAGATATATTGTTTCAACCGATGTTTAATGAATTACTCACTCCTCCACCAAGTGTTGATCTCCCAACCCCTGAAGTCATTGCTCTAATTGATGAAGTAGTTGCCCCAGTTCCCGCTGTATTAACCGGATCACCTTCCTCAACAACAGTTGACCAAGATGCACCATCACCAAGTAACTCTTAAACAATACCCAAAACTCAACCTCCCGTCATTCCTAACGATGTTGAAGAAGACAATCATGATATTGAAGTTGCACATATGGGTAATGATCCATACTTTGGTATCCCAATTCCAGAAATCCCTTCTGATCAATCTTCATCGTCGGATTCTATTCATACAATTATGCATCCCGATCACCAAATTTTTGAATACAATAGCAAATGGACTAAGGATCACCCACTTGAAAATATAATCGGTGAACTCGATAGACAAGTTTCCATAAGGCTGCAGTTACATGAGCAAGATCTTTTCTATTACTACGATGCTTTCTTCACTGTTGTTGAACCCAAAACGTAGAAAGATGCTTTGACTCAATCCTGCTGGATCGAAGCAATGCAAGAAGAGCTCAATAAGTTCAAACGCCTTGAAGTATGGGAGCTCGTACCCTGACCAGATAACGTTATGGTTATTACTTTGAAATGGATCTACAAAGTAAAGTTAGATGAACTGGGAGGTATTCTAAAGAACAAGGCTCGATTAGTGGCTCGTGGTTACCATCAAGAAGAGGGAATTGATTTTGAAGAGTCTTTTGCTCTGGTTGCAAGATTAGAGGCTATAAGGATTTTTCTCGCATTTGCCGCTCACATGAACATGGTCGTCTACCAAATGGATGTCAAGACTGCGTTTCTGAATGGTAATTTACGGGAAGAGGTTTATGTTAGCCAGCCGAATGGTTTTGTGGATCTAGATAACCCCAATCACGTGTACAAGCTAAAGAAAGCTCTTTATGGGTTAAAACAAGCTCCATCCGCGTGGTATGACATGTTGTTCCTTTGTTCTGATTTTCCCAAGACTCTCCATAAGGCGTAGTGGAATATTACTCTGTTCACGTAAGGTAAGGCAAGGACATTACGTCTGGTCAATTAATGTCGATGATATTATCTTTGTGACATATCTACACCTGAACTTTGTGACTTATTGCTTATAATCACTGTGTTTCGAATTTTTAAGATGTCAATGATGGGAAAAACTCATTTTTCTAGGATTTTTAGATTTTCAAAATCCCTGAGGCATCTTTATTAACCGTTCAAAATGTGCCCTTGATTTCTTTAAAGAATTACGGTTTTGACTCTTGTGTCCCAGTGGATACTCCCATGTGGAGAAATCCAATCTGGATTGAAGATAAAAAAGGGAAAGCAGATGATCCATACATAACGTGTATGATTGGACACCCCTTTGTCTCATAAGCAGTAGACCTGACCTATAATTTGCTATATACATGTGTGCCCGGTATCAGGCTAGGCCTACCGAAAAGCACTTACTTACGGTCAAAAAGGAATCTTTTGGTTATCTAATAGGAAGACCGTTAATCGGGTTCTATTGGTTTCCGAAGGATTCTTCTAATGCACTAACAAAATACATTTGCCAGATGTGGATCATGCTGGTTGTCAAGATACACGCCGTAGCACATCTGGTAGTATGCAGTTCTTGGGAGATAGACTTGTTAGCTGGTCCTCAAAAAGGCAGAAGAGCGCTGCGATATCCAGTACGGAAGCTGAATATATTGCTATGTCGGGATGTTGTGCTCAAATCCTTTGGATGAGATCACAGCTTACTGACTATGGCCTTGGATTCAATAAAATTCCAATGTACTATGATAACAAAAGCGCTATTGCCTTATGCTGCAACAATGTTCAACATTCCAGGTCGAAGCATATAGACATCAGATTTCACTTTATCAAGGAGCATGTTGAGAATGGGGTGATTGAACTTTACTTTGTCAATACGGAGTATCAACTGGCGGACATCTTCACAAAAGCCCTCGCAAGAGAAAGAATTAAATTTCTTATCAACAAGCTGGGAATGAGGAGTTTTACGTCGAGAACTCTGAAACAACTGGCAGATGAAGTTGATGAATAGTGGTGGTACATATTCAAATATCATGTATCATATGTATATATATATTAAAAACCATAAAAACCAAAAAGATTTTTCATTTTTAGAAAATTTTTATAAAAACAAAATACAAAAATATAATATTCATAAAACCAAAGAAAAAATTTTAAAAAATGAGAAAAATATAAAAAGAGGTAATAATGGCATGTCTTCTGAAAATCGATAACATTTACGGTCTTAGAAATGTCATTCAATAATGATACGAGGCTGTAAATGAAGTTCGGGCAGAAGTTCAAATGTTCAAAATAATAACAATTGGCTTGTTACTATTCAGAGAGCACAAGGTCATCATCTTAAAGGCAAGTATATTTCAAAAAGAAAAACTTGTTCCTTCAATGGAATTTATTCTTGGGCATGTGTTCTTCTTTATGGACCATGCAAAGGCTTGTGATTACTTTGCTTCACAACCGGGCTTCCCTAATTTCCATAAGTGTAAGTATTAGTGCGCTTTTGTGTGAAAATAAGAGAATCTTATTTACAAATTTTGGTGTTCGTTTTTAATGTATAAAATACACAGCTTCAATCAAAAAAAGTTTTCTAACGACTTCGGCTTCTCAAACAACGACTACAACTTTTTAAATAGAAAACGGGTCATTGTTTGAGGGGGACGCAAATGTCAATTATCTCTTCAAAAGGTCTTTTGGTAAAAAGGATAAAGGTTTTATACATTAACAAGGAATTCATTCTTTGGAAAAGTTAATTAAAATTTAGCTTATGTAGGCCTTACTTGTTATTTGTTTATGCCTTGAGTGTAAATATGTGCTGGTTTAAGTTGTAGGTATATTAGTTAAACTATAGGGATCTAATGTGCCTTTGTGCTAACTTGTTTTATGCTTATACAAACTTATTTATCAAAAAATGCTAAGATATAAAGTTTAGGGGTACGGAATGTGTCAAAACAATTAAAAAGTTTTATAACACACCAAACCCCCTTCCCCGTTTCTCAACAAAATACACCCAATTTTTTCACAAACCCATCAACACGATCTCCATACCTTCATCTTCAATTTCTAGTCCATCTCGTGCTTAGGGATAATTGAAATAAACTAGGATCCTACACCCCATGCTCACATCTCGAAGAATTACATTTTTACAAGGATTTAATTTCGAAATCCCTAATAATCAAATTAGGGTTCTTTAAAAATTAAAACTGAATAAAAACGTAAATTAATTGAGGGGTTTTGTTCATAAATGGGTGATATTTGTAACAGTTTTTAATATGGATATCATATCAGTTTGTTTTGATTGATTCTTAATGTCAAAATGTGTGTGTTTGGGTTTTTAGTTCAAAAAGATTGTGGGTTTTGTATTAAATTGATGCTAAATGTATTAATAAAGGTGTGTATGCTTTAACATTGGAATATATCGTGTTGGGAATTCATGAATCTTTTTATTTTTTGAAATCTATGCTCGTTTGTAAAAAGTTTGCTAAACATGTGCTTAGATGTTGATAAAATGTTCTTGATTACTCTATGTGGCTAAATGAGTGAATGTTAAAGGTCAAAACATCTGAATCTCTCGAATTAAAATTCAAAATTTATGTTTTAACCGAATTTGCAATTCTAGTTGTCCTCGAATTCGCAAATCTATGTGTTCTTCGAATTTGCAGATATTAGTTATACCCGAATTCGCAAGGATGCCTTCATTGTCCGAATTTGCAGATTGCCAGTAACGTCTGAATTCACAGTTTGATGTAGGACACGAATTCGCAGACCCCTTTGGTATCTGAATTCGCAAATTGCCAATAGTGTCTGAATTCGAATTTTGATGAAGGATCCGAATTTGCAATATCATAGAGAGTTCGAATTAGCAATAACTTTAGGGCCGAATTAGCATAAGACTTGACAGCCGAATTTGCAAGTGATGCTAGGACACGTTTGCGAAGTGTGCCTTCAGAGTCCGAATTTGCAATGTGATGTAGGACACGAATTTGCAGTGTGCCTTCAGTATCCGAATTAGCAATGTGATGTAGGAACACGAATTCGTAGTTTTCACTTAAAATCCAGATTTCAATCAAGACTTAATGGATTCAAAAGGCTAATTATCAAAAACACTTAGATTCTAACCAAAAGGTGACTTAAAACTTGTGTTAGGTAGCAAATTTAAAATTGATTATCTTTGAAATCTAATCAAGTTAAAATTGGATTACTACAACTAAGCCAATTTAAGTTTACTCTTTCAATGGTTATCCTTCTAACTGCGTCATTTACAATAAGTGCCAATTTAGGGTCTCTATATATAGTAACTGTATAAACTTAGTTATAAATAAACTGTATCGACTCTTTCTTAGCAAAATCATGAGTATGACTAAGACCAACAACAAGCTTTGGACGATTGCTTGGGGGGGGGGTTTCTTGTTCCAAGGGAAACAATCGTTTACGATTGGCAGTTGCAAACTAAGATTGAGCCACCACAGTCAAGCCCAAGGAACACACATTTCAGTTGCTTTGGATGTCTCACTCTCACTTCTTTTATCATCTTTTTTGATCATATCAAAGTGTTCCCCTGCCGTCTACATGATGGAGTCTGGGCTTCAGTTACCTATCAAAAGCATCACTTATGATTCAAGTTGGACATACAGAAGAGCTATTCCTTTGGATATGGAAACTTGTCAGGAAAACTATGCTTTTGGATTTGCCAAAACTTTCCCAACCCATGGTCAGAAGTATGTAGATCATCCATCTTGATAGAGGTGATAATAAACTTCATTAGAGAACTTGGCTACCTGGCAACATCAATTACTCTCTGATGTCAAGTTGATACGTTACCTAACCTTGGAGATCTTTTGGATCCTCATCACAAGTGTCTCAGTGGTAAGTAATCCGGAATGACAACTTTTACGTCTTTCTAGGGCTCAGATACTTTGGGGATTGTATCACCAGGAGAAAGTTGACTATGTTTACCTTCTTTGGGAAGACCTAGTTTTTCAGATCGAAAACAAGGAGTCAAGAAAGAACAAATACATGTTTTACCAAGAATTCACATATGTTTATCATCAATCACTTCATGTCACAAGACCAATCCATTCCAAGACGAAAAAGGTAGATTAGCACATGGCTAATGATGATCTATTCTCACAACTATGAGATTCATTCCTCAGCATGAAGTTGTTCAAAGATACGGTGCCATTCTCCAGGACTATCTAACCAATCCAACAATGAAAGAATCTGAAGCGTACAAGACTTACCATGATCTTGCTACTGGAAAGGTGCAACCAAAACTGAAATTTTATACGGCGATATTCCAGGTACAAAGACTGAGGATGCACAAGCCTTCCTCCGGTAAATAGAAGTCATAAGAAACGGCTAAGGTAGCAAAGTTGGAAAGAAAAGCAACTAGCTCTTGGATTGGAAACTCTCTCTGACATAGCATTAACTGAGGCTGCACAAATGAAACTGGCTATTAAAAGAAGCAAAACACAATTTCACATCTCTCAACCCAGCTATTTTGGTACACATGAAGGAACTGGTGTTACACCAGGGGTTCCCGATGTACCGACTTATGAATCTGATGATGAGCAAATCTCTTGGAAGTCAAGTAAAGAAGAAGAAGATGATAAAGAGAATGTGAATGAACACGAAGATGACGATGATGGTGAACGAACTGAATCTGACAATGATGGTGATGACTTCGTTCATCCCAAGTTTTCAACTCATGATGATGAAGCAAAGCAAGTGAGAAGTACATAAAGAAGGAATAGCTTTGATCCAGGGTTTCAAACACCTTCTCAAGTTGAATCCACTGGATGATGAAGGACAATGATGATGTTATAATTTCAAGATGCAAATGTTATGGTATGATATGATAATATGAAGAAGAGAATGTGAAGAAGTCCGAAGCGAATGTGCTTATACCGGGACGGGAACGTTAATCTGGAGGGTAGAGGATATGTGATGACAGATGCTCCAATGCCTAATGTTCAAGCCTAACCAGGAAATCAGAAGATACTCATGTGATATCTCACGCTTCGTATCAATACTAAAGGTCAAAGCAGGAGTTTTCTGTGTCATCGGGCTTGTTTCTAACTGCTCAACCCGTCAGATACATGTATTGACTCAATATTTAATCTCTAACAATTGAGGTATACTTCATTGTTAGATGTTCCGGTCACCCACTATTGCTGAGCACTCCCTCTTGTGTTGCATCAATCTTCTCCACCACACCATACTCCCTCTCATCACAATATGCCAACAATACAGTTCCCGGCCAACAATTGTTCTAAGCTCCTCCCTGCAAGATATTCCCAATGGATCTTAGTTGGTTTGACCACGACTTAAAAAACTCTAAGAAAACTGAATTTCCTGAGTTAAAGCAAACGAACCAATTTGCTAAACAGTTTCTTCCATTCCGGGCATTTGTTGATGCTACCTTGCAAAACCAAATATGAATGAAGTCTGTCAAGATCGATGTTCAATGCATTCAAACAGACTTATAAGATGTAGCTCAAGGTAAACAAACCGATGACTTTCTCATAAACTTGATGAAACATAAGGAAAATTAATCAAGGGCCAAGTCAAAGAACAAGTTAAGGTCAAAAGTCTCCAAGATTTGCCAAGAATTGAGAAGAAGTAAACGAACAACTCGAAGATGTGGTTATGACTCGATTATCCATTGAGTTCTAAGGACTATTCTTCTTGCTATAGTGCTAACCTATCTGAAGTAGAGCTGATGAAGATTCTCATTGTAAAGATGGAGTGCAATAGTCAATCCACGGATATAATGAACCTAAAGATTCTCATACAAAGGCAATGGTTGAAAAGCTTACAACAAATGACAAGATCATTCTTGACACTTATGGTCCGATACTGTCTACATTTTAATAGATGCCAGAGATGATGAGGATAAAAACGAAGAACCCTCTGTTGGAATCAAACCAGAGTGTCCAAGAGAAGACGAGCTAGAAAAGAACCAAAGACAACCAGTGCTCCAAAGGAAAAGACATCCAAGACAACTGGCAAGTCAACTGATGGGTCTAAATCTCAACACAAGTCTGCTGGCGAGTCTGCTCATACAAAGGAGCTAATGCACACCGCAAGGATTTAGAAGAACCCGCACATCAGGAGTTTGATATAGGAGCTACTGAAGAACAATCTGATGAAGAAACATCTCAGCATCCTGATTGGTTTCAAAAACCAGCAAAAATCCCTACTCTCGATCATGATTGGAACAAGACTTTACCTGCTGTTCATAAACCAGTTCAACCTTGGTTAAGCAATCTGGCTCGGGAAGAAGGTCCTCGTGAATCATTTGATGAGCTTATGGATACTCCTCTGGACTTCTCAGCATTTATGATGAATCGGCTCAAAATTGACACATTAACACCAGAATTATTAGCCGGTCCAACATTTAAGCTGATGAAAGTTACATGCAAGAGCTTGGTTGAGCTAGAATACTTCTTTGAAGAAGTCTACAAGGCAACCACGGATCAACTAGATGTCAGCAATATTCTCACGATCTGCAAAAGCCACTACCATTGATACCTAACTCTCACGGTCGTCAAGTCATTTCCATTTGATCCTCATCAACGATGACCATGGTATCGATCTAGTGGTGTCTCCAGCCGTACTTATGCAATTCCGTCATAAAGACCAAGGTGCAGATTATGGTATATCAAATGGATTGAAGATTTTAGTCCAACATAATCTAGAGTGAAGTGCGGTCAATATGACAAGCAATGCACTATAGGGAATCTCTCTTGAGGACGCAAACGTCAAAAAATTCTATGGATTTGAAGCTAACAGGGAATCTGCTCGTGATGTTCTTTATAACATGGATTCATTGTTGTCACAATGCTTCAAATTTGGTCGAATGGCAGCGGCTAACAAACCATTTGGATTGGATCAGTTCGTTAGAGTTGATGGCAAGCTATTATACAATTAAAGGAAGGAGACTTCAAACGGGCTTGGCCCGGCGAAGATATCGAAGGACATGTGATGTCTTCTTGTTCAAGGCAGCTGACAAATTTATCAATGTTGACAATCGTTCGCTTTTGGTGTCTCTACTGGATTATTTACAAGAGTATCGTCATCCAAAGGCGTGTTGAAGATCTTCAGTTAGGTATCGAAAGTTACCAAAAGAAGCTCAACATCATAAAGCCAGATACGTACAGATATGATTACAAATGCAGGAGATGCCTATACAGCTTTATTCTAATTCCCAGAGGCTTCATCTATCATGTACAAAGACTAAAAAGAACCGATGATGCGTATTGATGAACTCCACAAGTTTAGTGACGGTACACTCGATGATGTTCGAACTGCTCTTAATGATCGTCTGAAAGGGATTAGGATGAAATATCTACCAAAGACAATATGGAGACAGAGTGATAGGGAACGAGCAAAAGCTATGATCCAAGCGATCGACAAACAGCTCAAGTCAAGGAGGATATAAAAGTTTGGAAAAATTTGGTTGGTGGCGACCGTACGAGGTTGAATTGCGACTGATGCAAAGGAGCATTTTTGATGTTTCATCCTGTGTCCTCATCATAATCAGGTCAAACCTTGTACACAATAATTAACTTGTGAAATTTATATATATGTAGTGTAGATATTAAGGTGAAATTACGGAGTGCTCGAGTATAAAATTTTTAAGAATTTCTTAGTAAATTCAAAAAAAATCAAATTTTTATACTCAGCACTGTCTTATAAACCCTCAAAAATTGAGAGGGAGCATTAAAATATTCTGGTTCGATATTATGTAACATTTTTTCCTCGTACGTTTAATCAATTGATATCCAAAACATCAAGGGATTAACATTTTGGATAAGGGGAGAAAATATGATTAAACTGAACCTAATTTGTATTGAAATGTGATCATATAAAATGGACTCAATGCACTCCACACTTAGCATGTACTACGATTACGATGCACATGTTAAGGGGGGAGCTTTTAGTGATAATGAAAAACTCTCAAAGTGTAAATCTTTTGATATTTATATCAAACACTTTGATTAAAATTTTTCAATGATTTTGGAAGGATTATGATGAAATACACAAAAGACCGACCATGTACTTAAATTTATGGAGTTATAAGGCGGTTAGGCTTAGGTATTCAAATCCCATGATCCAGCCAGAACCAGAAGGATCTACCCAGGGATATCCACTAGTTAGTGTAGAAGTCCTTAGGTCATAATAACAAATGGAATAAAAGTGAGAATGAGAAATAGTGCCAAATGAGGATGGAGCTAGCATGGAAATAAACCCAACTAAGGTGTTAGTGTATGAAAGTATGGTAAGCGCTGAAGGGGTTTGAAGAAGGAAAACATAAATGTTAAGGATAAGGGTGAAAAGAAAGAAGCCCTCCATACACTTAGGCAGAAACCGAGTCAATACATAAACTGTCAGAAACACTAAGGTGTTGTCTGACATTGAAGATAGTCATGGACCTAGTGACGCTAAGCACAACCCTCCCTAGCCACTCAAGGTCTCTCAACAGACTCTTGTTTCATTTCTCACGAAGATTACATGCATTTCTATCGACTTTCTCTCTTGAGTTTGCCTGTTATTGAAAAGGTGGCAGTCCGCGCAGCACTCCGATCACTAAATCAAGTGCACTATTGAGTCTAGAGCCAAAATAGATCATCCATTAAATCTTATTAGGACACTTGTCAAAATTATGCTTGCTATCTTACACAATGTGAATAACTAGAAATATACTAAGAGTCCTGCGCATTATCCTTGTGATTTTGCCAGAACATCCGAGTGATATAATTTATAGTGAAGATAGAAATCCTGCTTGAGCCAATATCAAACAAGCTCATGGTATGTGACTTGTGCGATTCTATACGAATCAAACTTGTGACAACTAGAAAGAAACGATGGTGCGATTCCATAAGAATCAAACTTGTTCCAGGTTATGAATTGACGATTGATAATGAATTTTGAAATGATTAACACTCTCGATGTGTCACAAAACCACTTTAGCAAGTGACATGTCGATTGATTTTCAAATCGATTTTTCTATTCAATCGGTGAGACTTTGTCTTGTTGGTTCACTCATACCGTGTTGTCGGTTTTGAGACGCTCCGGTAATGAGAACGGCCTGCGAAACCTTGTCAAGGAGATTCTTCAGAATTATACCTGATCACAGGCAATATTTATACTGATCAACGAGGAACCGTGGTTATTGCAACCGTATTCGACGAAGTGACAAAGACACTTTCGTCCATATCTGTTGATTATCACTAACCTAAACCAGCAGGTACTCTCGACGATTGGTGCAGCTGATTCCCGATGAGTCATGATTCATAGCCACATGTTCATACCCGACCAACAAACATAAAGACGTCATGAAAGCTCAAGTACATGTTTCAAGACTTCCGCTACTATGATACCGTACATCTTTCTTGAAGTGACGAAGTATTAAAGTCAACGAATTTCAAATAAGTTTCCGTCACTCTGATACCGAACGTCTTTCACAAAGTGACGAAGTGTTATAGTTAAAGAATTTCAAGAAAGATGCTACATTAAAGCTATTCAAGTCAACAAATCAAGAAAGGTATGAGCATGTCGGTCTAGAAGTCAGAAGTTTACAAGGTGGCAAAGTTAACAAGATGGCGAAACGATATTATGCTTGGTTGATGATCTCAAGGTGTTCAAGATCGCATTCAAGACAAGCTAAAGAACAATCTCAAGACCTAAAGTCTATGATCACTACATCAAATCATAAGTTAATGATTGAAGTTAAAGACTAAGACTAAAGTCGAAGCGTAGTATGCTAAGTTTAAATTTTTATAAATTGGAGTGACCTCCCTTAGGGGGAGATTGTTAGGAATAAGAAAAGTCTTGGTCACTTTCAATATTAACTAATTAAAGCCCATAGTTGGTCAATGTTTAGTTTATAAGCTAATATGGCCCAAAGGCCCATGGAAAGCCTTATAAGGCCTATGGCCGGCCAAATAGG
>BQNB010143169.1:0-17028 GCA_026074375.1 Tanacetum coccineum | reverse complement strand
TCCCGGGAGACATGTCGCCCGAGATAAATCAAACGGAAAAGCTCGAAGGGGATACATTCCCGGGCGACTTACCCGGGCGACAGTGCCGGGGCCACATAGTTTCAGTCAAACAATTAAGTGCCACGGTGGAGGGTTTTCCTGGGCGACATGTCGCCCAGGATAATTATTTTATAACATGACTAATTAATATTGATGTATGATTAATTAATTAATTAGGGAGAATCCCGAGCGGCATGTCGCCCGGGAAAGTGTTTCAAATAATTTGACTTGTCAACGATAGAAAGAATTTTGTCATTTAGTGACACTTTTCCCGGGCGACATGTCGCCCGGGAAAGTCCTGCAATATTTGTTTGTTTTATTTTCCCGGGCGACATGTCGCCCGGGAAAGGTCTGCAATCTTTTTTGGAACAGCCTGCACAACAGGCTATTTTCAGATTTTTTCCGGAATTTTTCTGAAAAAAATCTACCAATACTCAAACCTATATAAACCAATATAGAATCTACCCAAATACATTACAACTTGTACCAAAACACAATACGATCAACGCATTTGATATAATAAAGCTAAATACGTCCAAAATCGAATAAACACAATATAGTCTACAAAACGGGTGACGAAGTCACAAAACTTACATTATCCGTAAGATACAAGTCAATATTCACCTAGATAACATGTTCTAAACGTACAAGGAAACAAATGTTCACATAAGGGTCGCCAATATATACTTCAAGACACAAAATAGTATATACTTACCAAACATCTCCTAACCATCCTCCTCGTCCTCCTCATCCTCGTCGCCGTCCTCATCATCTCCCGGCTCATCATCCCCACACCCGCCACTCCCGCAGCCACCACCGTACTCAGGCTGTGACTCAAGCTGCGTAAGCATCTGGAAAAACTTGTCGTCACTCCTACATAACTTCATGAACATCTTTACCTGTTTCGTTAGCCGCTTCTCGCTCTTTTTTAGCTTAGCGACATTGGAGGAGTGCGTGCATGGAGGCGGGGGCGAAATGACTGTGCCTTGTCCCGGCAAAACCCTACCAACACCAGGAATGTGCCCCCACTGCTTGCCCTTGCGAACAATGGAAAACAATGGCAATGATTCTCATCCTCTGTGTTAGGGCACACCAGTGGGGTGTGTTGGAGCTTAGACCCTGTAGACTCCAGCATCTAATAATATGTAGTCAACAAAACACAAAATTGTTAATATATTATGTGGGGTCGACAATATTAACCATTATTTTAAAGGTAGTGAAAACTTTAGTTACGCTAAACCTCACAAACCGGAGGCCTTGGGCTTATTTAGCCTCTATACTTTCCTCGCATTCGAAAGCAGTGCACAATTGCCAAAGCTCGGATCCGGAGTAGAAATAGGAATAGAAAAAAAACAGTACGGAATAAAAGCATCTTAACTTTAGTCGACTGGTTAACTCAATACCCTACCAACGAACCGACTTGTAGTCGACTGGTAACAAAGCAGTACCAACGATCGACTTTAGTCGACTGGTAACTTAACCGTACCAACGATCGACTTTAGGCGACTGGTAACAAAACCGTACCAACGATCGACTCTATTCGACTGGTAACAAAGCAGTACCAATGATCGACTAAAAACAAATAATAAAACAATTATTTAAAAAAAATAAAACTAATTATAGATAACTAAACTATGATAGAGTAAAAGCTATGGCAGAAGTTAATGTGACAACCCGAGAATTTCCGTTCAGTAAATTAGCCGTTTCCGTGTAGAAATTTGAATTTTTAAATGTTTCGTTTAGCTTTACCGTTTAACCGGGAAGTTGTTTCGTTATTATCTGAGAATCATCACCGGGAGCAAACCGGGGCACCAAACGTTGTAGTATTTTGGCAATAGCCGCGTTTTTATGTTTTAAAGCAATATTTAAAATTTCGTAATTTTTCCGTGTTACCGTTACTCGTTTCGTTATTTACGTGATCCGTGGAATTTAACTACACTTTGTTGTGCATGCATGCTTAGAAATTAATTCATCAACTAGAACTAGTTCCCCCCCCATAGAAAACTCCTGGTGACCATTTTGGGCCCCCCCTCCCCCCCCCATTGCTTGTTATACTCGTCGAAACAAACACCCCTTTTGCACCCTCTGGATGCCAAAAAATTTTGAATATTATTCCTAGACAAGCTTGCATGGTATATTATGGATAATAGGACTAGTCACTAGCAAGCTTGTGATTTTGAGGATTCATTTTGGTCCACCCTTTGGGCTCTCTTGTTCATTTTTTGGATCACACACACACACTATTAGTGTGTTGAAAGTAACATTGAGTTATATAATCCATCTTTTATATTCATTGTTCATTCATAAAACACACACCATACTTGCATTTTGAGTTTTTCCTTGCTCTTTGTCTCTCCCTACAAACCCACGAACCACAACATAACACCTACACAAATCCCTACATTTTTTATCTTTGTACATTATGTTGGAAGTTTTATTGTTCGTGTTGATTGTTATTTCTTCGGGTAATTTTTGTTTAAAACTACGTTTTGGGTTGTTCTTTAGTTTTCTATCCACATTTTCGTCGTGTTTCTTTGTAAGTCATCTTTACTATTTCATAAATAAGTTGTACTTTCGCATTCGTATGATCATTTCGAACAAGGTGTACAAAGCGGATCGTTGTGAAAAATATATTATCTAGTTTTCTATTAGAAAACTACATGTCTCAAAGTTTAATATTTAGTTTATAAATGAATAAAAAAATTAAAAGTTGCTGTATCTTTTGCATTTAAAAGTTATATGTGACTATGTTAAGATATATATTGCTAATTACTTCGGCTTATATGTATTATGTAAGATTATCGTATATTAAGTTTAAATATTGTTGGCGAAAAGATTAAGTTAGATGTTGGATTTGTTGGAAGTGTAAATTGAATGTCGAAGAGGTTTAGGTTTAGAACGGATTTGTTGCGATATTGAGGTGTTGTCAAAAATAGATCGGGTATTCTTTCGAGTCAATAAAAGATATACTTTTGTAAAACGGGTGTTTTCACGTGTCGAGGTGGTGATTAATAAAATGGAAAAGGTCGATATTTTTAGAAAGGTCATGCCGAAATTTCGTAAAACTTTATAAAAGCGTCGAAAATATACTTTTATTATCAAACTTATGATAAAATGTAGAAATAACGTATAAGTGTCGGAGTTTATGTCAACATTTTTGTTATTGAGTCAAACATTGATTGTGTCGGACTACTAAAGGACGTAATATACTTAAAATATGGAAATACAACTCTAAAAGACGATAATGCACACTAAAAGACGAAATACACTAAAAGACGAAATACACTAAAGGACGAAATACACTAAAAGATGAAATGCACTAAAAGACGAAATACACTAAAAGACGAAATACACTAAAAGATGAAATACACTAAAAGACGAAATACACTAAAAGACGAAATATTTTTGAAGATGTTTTAAAACGTCGGGACTTGTCAAACTTATAACTTTTTGAAAGTAGTTTTAAAAAGGGATACGCCGTGTTACTCGGTGCTCGGATGACCAGTTCTTGTGGTTTAGCGGTTATTCGTTGTACATTCATTCTTAAACGACGATCTAATTTTATGATAGGTTGTCGCTTAGAGAACCGTGTGATTCATTTTTCATCTTGATCCATTCCCGTATAAGGTGGAGTTCATTAGCCCCACTCTTTTATCATTTTGACACAACATGTTTTATAACTCGGAAGTGTGAGGAATAACATTGCTTGCTTTTTAAACTGGTACACCAAGTACTTGCGTTTAGATTTTCCCTGTTTACATGGTTAGCCAAAGTTGCGTTTAGACCAACTATTGCCCCACGTAATCATGAACCGTCAATTCTCTTGACTGGAGGATCGGTCGAGGGAGCGCGAGTGATTTCTTTTTACAGGTGTTATTAAATAGATCTATTGAGACTAATTATCCCTATCCGAGTGAGTAGCGCTCACTACCACGGGGCTCCCGATAAACGGATATATACCATGTCGGAAAACTTAAGGAAGGTAGTCTTGTCAGTTACCTTGGGGGCTCTGTTATCAAACCTAGCAATATACTATGCTTATAACGTAAATTAGCTTTGGTTCTTTGTCATGAGCTTAGCGCAACGTATATACCATTTTTATGTGAAGTTGTATTGTTATAACTGTCGCATTCGTTTTGAATTTTCTTTGTGGGTCCCAATATAAAACAACGTTTGAACTAAACCTATGAATTCACTCAACTTTATGTTGACGTTTTAAGCATGTTTTTCTCAGGTGCGTAGCATGGATGTTGTTGCTTGACTTATACGAAGTCTATTTGCCTGGACCGGTTTACCAGAAATTTATCTATGTCTTCAAATACCGTTGTTGAACTTATTTAAGCTTCCGCATTTTAACTTTGTATCTTTTAAATTTTAATCGATTGTATAACTTTTTTTATTATTTTAAAATTTTGCAACGGTGTTTATTTTCTAAAACTATCCCTTAGAGGTCGTTCTTTATGCTTTGTACTTGAGATATTCATAAACGTCACGCCTCCGGACTCTATTCCGTCTAGGCACCCCGTCTGGGGGTGTGACAGTTTGGTATCAAGAGCCAAGGGTATAGTGAACAAGGTAGTATAAAACTAGGTCTGGGACATATAATCCAGTTTTGATACTACGTTGATTATGTGCCTTACGTGACCTTTAATAGTACGTATACATATCTAAGTACTACGTTAATAATATTATACGTATTAAATACTAGTTTATTAATATTTCTAAGTATTTCTTATTTCATTCTATCATGACGGTGCTCGATGACGCTATTCTTTCATCATTTTTTCATTCATCCAGTTACCTCAATTCACCCATTCATAGTTTTGCATCATGCTTTATTGTAGTAATGTTGATTTATATGACTTTGTTGTTCAGGTTATGGCTATTGATGGTATATCGATTTCTTCAAGATTAGAAGAGGAATTGCGTGGGACACTGCTGGTTGTAGTGTTCTTGTTCTGGTAATTTCCTACACATTTTCCTGTCACTCCACACCAGTGATTACGACATCACAGCTTCTAGGGACTGACACACCAGTGATAACCACAGAGACACCTAACATAGCACCTACTTTACCACCTCCCCAGATTTTCACCGCTTCTCCTGATTAATCACCTGCATCTGATTCAGAGCCTGATCCATCTGAGGATCCATCATCAGACCATATACCACCATTACCAGCTATCTCACCATTTTTATCATCGGAGGATGACACCACAGACAGTGATACACCAGATACACCACCATCACCTACCCATGGTAGGCCTTTCACTGGGATTACCGCTTCTACCCAGAGATCACCTATCATACCTCGTCGTCGGGTTATGATTCTATCACCTGGATAGCCTATTCCTTATGGCCGACCATACCGCTACCATATTAATGGGCCGATACACATGATGACTGCGAGGAAGAGGGTTGGATCGTTACCCACTCATCGTCTTGCTGTGAGATATTTTGCCGATCATTCTTCTTCAGATTCGTCATCAGAGGCATCATCAAATTTTCATTTGGATGCTTCATCTGATTCTTCTTCGAGACACTCATTGTCAGATCATTTTTCACCTAATTTATCGAGTACTTCTGCGGGGCCATCTCGCAAGAGACGTAGGTCCCCCATGACATCTGTACCTGCATTATTACCTGTATCCGGAGCTTTACCTCCTGTCTGTGCTGATTTGATACCATCGCCCAAGAGGGTTAGGGATTCTAGTTATTTGGCAGATGTAGAGGTTGATCCTAGAGAGATTAGTTGAAGGGATGATGCTATTGTCAGGGTTAGTGATGAGCCTCATTTAGAGCAGGATATTGATCTAGAGATTCAGGCAGAGATTGACGAGTGTTTTGCTTACGCAGATGCTCTTAGAGATAGAGGGATTGATGCTAGAGTTATAGTTGAGGCTGTTGATCGAGATGAGATAGAGATAGGTGTGAGAAGCCTGGTTGAGGTCAGAGTTAAGAGGGTTACGCATCCTGTGATGCCAGAGGATATTCCTGAGCCTTCTCAGGAGGGAGCAGTAGAGGCTACGTATGAGACATTGGGAGATTTGGTTCAGATGTTCCACGATCACACACAGGCTATCCTAGTCCATCGTATACAGGCTATTGAGGAAGTTCAGAGAGAGCAGGGACATAGGATTGTTGGGGTTGAGTTGGCAGTTATTGCTTTGACTGAGAAGATTGCTGAGTTAGAGAGGGATAACAAGAGGCTTAGAGGCACCACGAGTGTTGAGAGTCAGAGAGTTGACCGACTCCAGCGCGGCATGTCACGTATGCAGAGAGAGTTAAGGCAGATGCGACGACTTCGATTTTATGACCGAGTAAGGGTCGGCAGACTTGAGGCGTATGCTAGGAAGCACATGGGCTACAGTTTTTAGAGATGTTCGTTAGTATTGCAACATTTAGTAGTAGCGTTTAGTGATGACCGTAGTGTTAGAACTCGTATTTTCTGTATTTTGAAACATTGTGATGTAATTACTAATGTTCGATGATATGAAATTGATATTTATCTATGATATGATGTCATGATTTGATTTACTTATGCTCTTGCGACATGCATTATGGGATTTCCGTGAATATATTTTGATCGTGTATTTTCTATGTGATTAACCGTAAATTTTATTTAATACCGTTAGTAATCTCGCATTACCTAGAAATCTCATCGAGTGTTATGTTGATATGTTGTAGGAAGATGCCTAACACCCGATCTGGAGCATCCATGACTCATGAGGAGTTTGAAGAATTGGTTAACCGCCGAGTAGCTGAAGAGATGGAGGCTCGTGAAGCCGCAAGGACCCTTGAACCCCTGAATGAGAATGTGGATGAACAAGAAGGCGAGAACGGAGGAAATGGAAATGGAGGGAATGGAGAAAACGGAAATGGAAATAGAAATGGGAATCATGGTATGAACTATGGAGGTTTCATGCCAGTGGCTAGAGAGTGCACTTTCCAAGACTTCTTGAAGTGCAAGCCACATAATTTCTCAGGAACTGAAGGTGTTGTTGGATTGACCCGCTGGTTTGAGAAGATGGAGACTGTGTTCAATATCAGTAATTGTCCACCGAAGTATCAAGTGAAATATGCTACATGCACACTGCAGGACAGTGCTTTGACCTGGTGGAACTCTCATAAGAGAACCATTGGTGTTGAGGCTGCATATGCCATGAATTGGGTTGAACTGATGAAGTTGATGACAGAAGTGTACTGTCCAAGGAATGAAATCCAAAAGATGGAGACTGAATTATGGAATCTGACCGTGAAAGGAAACGACTTGACTGCTTACACTCAAAGGTTTCAGGAGTTGATTTTGTTGTGTACTAGAATGGTCCCTGATGAAGAAGACAGAGTGGAAAGGTTTATTGGAGGTTTACCAGACAACATTCAAGGGAATGTGATTGCTGCAAGTCCTAACCAATTGATGGACAAGAAGGTCCAGGGTTATGCTGCAAGGAGTGCTGAGAATAAGAGGAGGATGGAGAGTAACCTATGGGATAACCGTAGATAGCAACCGCCGTTCAAGAGGCAAAATACTAGTGGACAGAATGTGGCCAGAGCTTATACGACTGGGAACAACGAAAGAAAGGGATATGCTGGGCCACTACCCTACTGCAATAAGTGCAGGTTGCACCATGAAGGGTTGTGTACTATGAGGTGTGGAAACTGTAAGAAGGTTGGACATCAGACTAGGGATTGTAGGGCTGCTATTGCTCCAAACACATAGAGGGCTCCAGTTGGAAATCAACAGGGTATTATTTGTTATGAGTGTGGAAGACCATGACATTTCCGGAAGGATTGTCCTAAGTTGAGGAATCAGAATCGTGGAAACCAAACAAGAAACATGAATGGAAACAAGACTGGAAACCAGACTGGAGGTAACGAAACTACGGTCTGAGCTTACGCCATTGGTGGAGGAGGAACAAACCCTGATTCCAACGTTGTCACGGGTATGTTTCTTCTCAATAACTGTTATGCTTCGATGTTATTCGATTCGGGTGCCGATAGAAGTTTTGTCTCGACTACCTTTAGTGCTTTGCTCGATGTTACACCAACCACTGTAGACACTAGTTATGTCGTAGAACTTGCCGATGGAAGAACTTCAGAAAAAAACATTATTCTTAGAGGTTGCACGTTAGGATTCTTAGGTCATCCGTTCGACATAGATCTAATGCCCGTAGAGCTTAGTAGTTTTGACGTCATCATTGGTATGGATTGGTTGGCGAAGTACCATGCGTTGATCGTTTGTGAAGAGAAGGTTGTTCGTATTCCTTATGGAAATGAGGTGTTGATAATCCGAGGTGATAATTGTGACAGCAGAAGTAAGTTAAATATCATATCGTGTACGAAGACCCAAAAGTATATTGAGAAAGGATGTCAAGTTTATCTGGCACAAGTTATGTCCAAGAAAGCTGAGGATAAGTCGGAAGAGAGGCGACTTGAGGACGTACCGATCGTACGGGAATTTCCGGAAGTCTTTCCAAAAGATCTGCCTGGATTACTGCCTGCTCAACAAGTTGAATTTCAAATCGAATTAGTCCCTGGTGCTGCACCTGTAGCACGAGCACCGTATCGATTAGCACCAGCCGAAATGAAAGAGTTGTCTACTCAGTTGCAAGAACTTTCTGACAGAGGATTTATAAGGCCGAGTTCCTCACCCTAGGGAGCACCGATTTTGTTTGTCAAGAAGAAATATGGTTCTTTTCGGATGTGTATCGACTATCGTAAACTGAACAAGCTTACTGTGGAGAACCGATACCCACTTCCGAGGATCGACGATTTGTTTGATCAAGTGCAAGGGTCAAAAGTCTACTCTAAGATCGACCTGAGATCTGGTTATCATCAACTCATAGTTCGTGAGGAATACATTTCCAAGACAACATTTAGGACTCGCTATGGGCACTACGAGTTCTAAGTAATGCCGTTTGGTTTGACTAACGCACCGGCTGTTTTCATGGACTTGATGAATAGGGTTTGCAAACCATATCTGGATAGATTAGTAATTGTATCCATCGATGATATTTTGATCTACTCCAAAAGCAGAAAGGAGCATGAAGGACATCTTAAGTTGATCTTGAATTTATTGAAGAAGGAAGAATTATACGCCAAGTTCTCAAAGTGTGAGTTTTGGCTGTCGAAGGTACAATTTCTTAGTCACGTAACTGATAGTAAAGGCATTCACGTTGATCCCGCGAAGATTGAGGAATCAAAAGTTTGGGAGTTACCCAAGACACCCACCGAGATTCATCAATTCTTAGGTTTAGCTGGTTACTACTGGCGATTCATCGAAGGATTTTCAAAAATCGCTAGACCTATGACGAAACTGACTCAGAAGAGCGTGAAGTTTAAATGGGGAGAAAAGGCAAAAGCTGCATTCCAGTTGTTGAAGCAAAAGATGTGTAGTGCACCGATCTTGGCTTTACCAGAGGGAAGCGAGAACTTCGTGGTATATTGCGATGCTTCGCATAAAGGGTTGGGCACGGTTTTGATGTAGAGAGAGAATGTCATAGCTTATGCCTCCCGCCAACTCAAGGTTCACGAGAAGAACTATACCACACACGACCTAGAGCTTGGTGCAGTAGTGTTTGCCTTGAAAATGTGGAGACATTATCTGTACGGTACCAAGTGCATTGTGTTCACTGATCATAAGAGTTTGCAACACATACTCGACCAGAAGGAGCTGAATATGAGGTAAAGACGTTGGTTGGAATTGTTGAGCGACTACGACTATGAGATTCGATATCACCCAGGAAAGGTGAACGTAGTGGCTGATGCCCTGAGTCGAAAGGAAAGAAGCAAGCCGCTACGAGTTCGAGCCTTGGTTATGACTATAGGGTTAAACCTTCCAAAGCAGATTTTGAGTGCTCAATCGAAAGCCAGGAAGGAAGAGAACTTCATCAATGAAGATTTGTGTGGCATGATTAACAAGTTAGAACCTCGCGGTGACGGAACGTTATGCTTAAACAATCAAAGTTGGATTCCGTGTCTTGGTGATTTAAGGGCCTTAATTATGCATGAGTCGTATAAGTCGAAGTATTCCATCCACCCTGGATCGGATAAGATGTATCAGGACTTGAAGAAGTCATATTGGTGGCCTAACATGAAAGCATAGATTGCCACATATGTCAGCAAGTGTTTAACTTGTGCAAAGGTCAAGATAGAATATCAGAAACCATCTGGTTTGTTGGTTCAACCAGAGATCCCACAATGGAAATGGGAGAACATAACAATGGACTTTATGACTAAACTGCCGAGGACAGCGGCTGGGCAAGACACGATTTGGGTAATCGTTGATCGTCTTACTAAATCTGCTCATTTCTTGCCTATGAGGGAAGATGACACGTTAGAAAAATTGACGAGACAATACCTGAAGGAAGTAGTCTCAAAGCATGGAGTACCGGTTTTGATCATCTTTGATCGCGATGGAAAATTTACTTCATATTTTTGGAAGTCTCTACATAAAGCATTAGGTACTCGATTGGATATGAGTACAGCCTACCATCCAGAGACCGATGGTCAGAGTGAGAGAACTATTCAGACGTTAGAGGATATGTAACGTGCCTGTGCACTCGACTTTAGAAAAGGTTGGGATAAACACTTACCGTTGGTAGAATTTTCATATAACAACAGTTACCATACCATCATTAAGGCTGCTCCATTTGAGGCGTTGTATGGGCGCAAGTGTCGATCACTCATCTGCTGGGCTGAAGTTGGGGACAGTCAGCTCACTGGCCCAGAGATCATCCACGAAACAACCGAGAGAATAGTTCAAATCAAGAGCCATATCCAAGCCGCCCGTGATCGTCAAAAGAGCTATGCCGATGTAAGACGAAAACCTCTTGAGTTTCAAGTAGGAGATAAGGTCATGTTAAAAGTGTCTCCTTGGAAAGGAGTAATACGTTTTGACAAACGGGGAAAGCTGAACCCTCGTTATATTGGACCTTTTAAGATCATTGCCAAAGTAGGAACCGTTGCCTATCGTCTAGAACTTCCAAAGAAGTTGAGTAGAGTTCACAGTACGTTTCACGTCTCGAAATTAAAGAAATGCATGGCTGATGAACCGCTTGCTATACCATTGGATGAGATCCAAGTTGACGACAAATTGAACTTCATTGAAGAACCTGTCGAGATTATGGACCTTGAGGTCAAGCGTCTGAAGCAGAGTCGCATTCCGATTGTCAAAGTGCGCTGGAACTCCAAGATAGGTCCTGAGTTCACCTGGGAGCGCGAAGACCAAATGCAAAAGAAATACCCGCACCTTTTCACCAACTCTGCACCCGCTGCAGAGGTTGCGTCCTAAGCTTTGAGGACAAAGCTTCTTTAACGGGGAAAGAATGTGACAACCCGAGAATTTCTGTTCAATAAGTTAGCCATTTTCATGTAGTAATTTGAATTTTTAAATGTTTCGTTTAGCTTTACCGTTTAACCGGGAAGTTGTTTTGTTGTTTTCTGAGAATCGTCTCCGGGAGCGAACCGGGACACCAAACGTTGTAGTATTTTGGCAATATCCGCGTTTTTATGTTTTTAAGCAATATTTAAAATTTTGTAATTTTTCGTGATACCGTTACTCGTTTCGTTACTTACGTGCTTCGCATTTAATTTATACTTATACATGTGCATGCTATATCTTGGAAATTAATTCACCAACTAGCACTATGATCCTAGAAAGTGGGAAAAATATTTTTGGTCCCCCTTTTTGCTTGTCCACAACCGGTCACAACATACATACATGCATAGGATCCAACACCTCGCTAGGATGCCAAAATTTGAAATGTAAATCATGGGACAAGTTTCCCTAACTTTTGCTAGCATGAAGTCCTTTCCTAAACCCTCATTTATGGATCATTTTGGTCCCCCTCCCCCTTCTTGTCTTATTTTCGGCACACACATACACACACACACATTGAGTGTGTGAAGCAAACCTTGGTATTATATACATGTATTCATCTCAATTTTCTCATTTCATTCACACACATAACACTTTACATAATGCATCTTTCTTTCTCTCTTATTTTGCTCATGATTTTCCAAAACCCACGAATCATATGATACACATTAAAAATCCACGACATTTTCATCTTGATCAATAAACATTCGAAAGACAAATTGTCAGTTGATTGTTAATTTCATCCGTGTAATTTATAAAACAACGTTTGGGTTTGTTCTTAGTATTCTATTCATCTTATCGTCGTGTGTTCCTTGTAAGTCATCTTTACTTTTCATAATAATGTTGTTACTGTTTGCCATTCGTATGAACCATAACCGAACAACGTGTACAAAGCGGATCGATGTGAACATCAATATCTATTTTTTCTAAAAAACCTACAAGTTCTCTTAAGTTTAATCTTTTGTTTATAAATGGAAGAAATAAAAAGTAGTTGTACATTTGTGCATAAAAAGTTCGTTGTGACTATTTTATATATATAATTGTTATCACTAGATAACGGCTATAATCGTTTATTTAAGATTTACGTATAATTAAAGTTTAAGAATTGTTGCCGAAGAGATTTAGTTAGATGTTGGATTTGTTGAAGCGTAAACTGATGTCGAAAAGGTTTAGTTTTTAAGAACGATTTGTTGTGATCTTTTGAGGTGTATGTCGAAATAGATCTGTGTATATGCTTTCGAGTCAATAAAAGATTTACTTTGTAAAACAATTATTTTCACGAGCCGAGTTATTAAAAATGAAAAGTCGATATTTTTAAAAGGCCCTCCGAAAATTCGTAAATTTTTATACAAAACTCAAAAATATACTTTTATTATCAAACTCAGATGAAATGGTAGAAAAACTTAAGTGTCGAGTTTATGTCAACTTTTTGGTCGTATGAGTCAACGTTGATGGGTGATCGGGGGAAAAACACTAAAAGACAAATACACAAAAGACGAAACACGACTAAATCCGAAATACAACGAAAATATGAAATGCACTAAAAACAAAATGCACTAAAAGATGAAATACACAAAAAGACGAAATACACAAAAAGACGAAATCCACTAATGAACGAAATATTTTTGAAGATTTTTCACAACGTCGAGACTTGTCAAAACATATAACTATCGAAAGTACGTTTGAAAAGGAATAACGCCGTGGCTAAATCCCATGCTCGAAAAAAATAATGATTAGTTCTTGTGTAAAGCGTTAAATCGTATGTACATCATTCTTAAACGTCGAACGTATAGATAGATGTCGCTAGTAACAGAGAGATTCAATTTCACTTTGATTGATTCCTTTTGATCCACTACCCTGATAAGGTGAGATTCATATAGCCCATCATCATTTACTCGTGTTATGAATAAATGTATTATAACATGGGTGAGTAAACATTGCTTGATTTTAAACAATACACACGGTACTACGTGAGATATTACCCTGTATTACTAACTTGTTGCTAAGTACTTTTTTTAGACCACTACTACCCAAACTAACATGAACAGACAAACTCTGACTGGAGGACCGCCGAAGGGAAGCGCGAATGAATGAAATAGATCAAAGGTACTAATTATCCCTATCCGGGTGAATTAGCGCTTACTTACCCACGGGGGACGCCGCCAATAAACGATATATGATCATGTCGACTAGTAAGCGTTGTCTTTGGTCGGACACCTGGAAGGGCAAACAAATACTTATAGCAATGTACATGCTATCTTGCGTAATTAGCTTCAGTGTCATGAGCTTAGTGCAACGTAAATACTTTTTATAAATGTGAAGTTTAGTAAATCTGTTTAAAACTGTCGCATACCTTTGATATCTTGTGGTCCTCTATAACGAAACGTTTGAACAAACCTATGAATTCACTCAACTTATGTTGACCGATTTTAAGCATGTTTTTCCTCAGGTGCTTAGCATGATGCTGTTGAATGACTTATGTGAAGTCTAATTGCAGTGTTACCATTTATTTTCCAGAGATTTGTCTATGTCTTTAAATACCGTTGTTGAACTTATTTAAGCTTTCGCATTTGTCATTTAAAACCCTTAAATTTGGTTGATGTAAAACTTATTATTATTTTCAATCTATGCAACGGTGTTTATTTTTAAAACGTACCCTTAGAGGTCGTTCTTTATGCTTTGTACTTGAGATGCTCAATAAAGTCACGCCTCCGGACACGTATTCCCGTCCGAGGCCCCGTCTTGGGGGTGACAGAATGGAATCAGAGCCAAGGTTATTAGAGAACCAGTAGTATACACTAGTCTGGGACTATAACCATATAATGATCCTACATGATTTATGTGCCTTACGTGAACCTACATAAGAAGTATACATAACTAGAGTCTACCGTAAATAATATATACGTATTAAATACTAAGTAATAAGTCTAATATCTCTAAGTATTCTTATTATCATCCTATCATGACGGCTAACTTTGCTTCCATGGCAGTTTCGGCCCTTCTCTTTTCTTTTCTCTTTTCTTCTTACAAATACAAGTTTAGGGTTTGGCAATTTTTACCCTCAAACTTATATTTCTTCACATGTTGACTTTTGGATTTGTCGGGGTTGACTTTGACTTTGACCAGTTGACTTTTCTGTTGACTTTTTGACTTGATTGACTTTTCGGCTTTGATTTGGCTTTGTCTTTCACAGTCTTTTCCATTCCGAGTCCGGTTTTGTCGTTTTGGCTTTGTTTTTCGTCTTTTTCTTAGTTATCCGTTCCTGCACAATACAATTAGCAGAACAAGCATATATTCGGCATTTTAAGTCCGTTTTTTGGTTATTTCAGCTCGTTTTTAAAGGTAAAAGGTATGTGTAATTAAGCACATACCAGTCATCATGAGTGTTGGTAGAGTTTCTTTGTAGTGCTTGATCGAT
The DNA here is from genome assembly GCA_026074375.1 of Tanacetum coccineum. Taxonomy (NCBI): domain Eukaryota; kingdom Viridiplantae; phylum Streptophyta; class Magnoliopsida; order Asterales; family Asteraceae; genus Tanacetum; species Tanacetum coccineum. Next base: position 2,191 of record BQNB010143169.1, on the reverse strand, counting down.
CATAGCTTGAATGGATTCTGGAGTCATTATGACATTTGTTCCTTGTCTTGTTATAGGCATGATTCTTCAAAATTAGAGGAGTAATAAAAAAATTTAGTTTAGTTCTCTAAGTCGTGCTCCGAAGATGAAATGTTGTGAGATGATATGTTAAGGTTTTGTAAAATTCTTTGGACCATTGTGTTAATCGTAATGTTTTAAAAAATGTTCTAGTATTTATATAAATAATTCTTATATAAATAAATGTGAAATATACGTAAGGAAATATAAGTATATATATCTCTCTTTTTATATATATATATGTCATGTAAGCGTATATATAACCTATGTAAGCACTTAGTATAACCAACTAATGCTAAAATGGTGCATGCCATGTAAGCATGTATACTAGATGCAAACCAGTAATGTATGTATGTCTCTTGAAAAAAAACTTTTGTATGGTGCAATGTTTGAAAATGGTTATAGTCTAGGTAAAATATGCAACCTAGTTCTCTATAACCTTGGCTCTGATACCAATCTGTAACACCCCCAAAATGGGTCGCAGCGGAAATATGTCCGGGAGCGTTACTTCATAATACCATTGCACAAGTCATGAGAGAACGACCTCTAAGTGTCGTTTGAAAAGTAATCTTGTATTGTTTATACTCCAATGCACATCAAGCTAGCACCTAGCACTTAAGTACCTGAGAAAACATGTTTTAAAACGTCAACAATAATGTTGGTGAATTTATAGGTTTATAAATTGAATGAAGCGGATAGCAAGATTTTCCTGTAATAGAGTAGCAATTACAATATCACAAAAATGTGTTACGAAATGCACTAAGCTCATGACACTGAAGCTCAATAATGTATGTATCGACTACATATAAATGATGTGCCCAATGTAGATGTTCAACCCGTAACATCTATGAGTCTGACATGGTATGCGTTCGTCGTTCCGTTCAACCGGAATACTAGCAAGCGCTACTTTACCGAACGGGGATGTTAATTCCCAAATAGATCTATTTATAACATTCGCGCTTACAATCCAGTAATTAACAGTTCATGATGATGTGCATAGTGGGTTATAGCTACTTAGGCAAACTCGTAATATTTGAAATAAAATTTACTTGCATCCATTTTGTAAAACAAACATGATCTCATCCCCGAGATTTGATAAATAATTGAAAAGTATAAGATGGGGACTATAAACTCACCTCGATGCAATAGCAAGATAATATCAAATAAGTGCAAGCACGGAAAACGATGCAAAACTCTATCCGCTACCTAAATAGATAATACGCATATTACTAATCATGTAATATACTAACATGTATGCAATCTTGTCCTTAGTAGTGTGCTTGAGTTTGAAAAATATTACTTGTTTAAAATGTGGTTATTCATGAAAATTGGCCAAATGTATCGGGTCATAATCTCTTACCATCAAACATGTAAATTACGATATCGAACAATTTAGAAACTAGGTCGTGAGTACTTTTATAGTTAATTCAATATACATTTGGTTTGGTCTCTAAATGTGTTAAACAAATGGACGGAGTTATAACAAAACGCATTTAAAAATTAAGTTTTCTTTATAAAATTTAGGGGACAAACGCAAAAGTTTATAATCAAATTCTGGACTCGTTACTTAATGAAATTTCAAACAAAAAGTGGTTTTGAAGACTAGGCTATGCCCTCTACAACTTTCATTATTTAAGTTTTGTCTAAAAATGTCGTTTAATATGTTAAAAACGTAGCCTAACTCAAGGGGGTCACAACTAGGCTTAAGCAGAAAAACGATATTTTTTGTTAAGTGTTTTTCAAAAACTACAATTCACTTTTTATAAGTTTAGTGGGCCGAGGTCGTTATCGTGGTAAAAAACGAGGCCAAAGTAGGGGGTGTCGAACCTTCGGTCAACAGTACTAACTTTGTGACAGCAGTACTAACTTTGTGACAGCAGTACTAACTTTGGGCCATGATTGCGAGTCCGTTTCTTAACCATTTTTGATGATTCGAATTTCTAAATGAAGCTCACTATGCTGACTATAAAACGCCCCCAATTCCTGCCCTTAATTCCAAATTTAAATGGGTCGAACCATGGTCTAAATTCAACCCAACAGGCCAGTTTCTATATACATAAAATAACGATTTTGAAAATTAGTTTCCCGTTTTGTTACAAGTGTTAGAGGCTCAAATTTCGCGTGAACACTACTC
>BQNB010143168.1:0-17028 GCA_026074375.1 Tanacetum coccineum | reverse complement strand
TCGTTTTCACTCATTTTTCTTTTTAAAATTAAATGTGATTGTTGTAATTCCTCATTTTTCTATTTGAAATGTTTGACCTCTTAACTCAACTCATCTCGTTGTTTTTTGAGATCTCGAATAATATCTTGATCACGATACAATTGAGAGTCAGCTTGTTTTTGAACACGTTTTGCCCTTTCATCAGTGACTCGCATAAACTTACCCCTCTTTTTATGTATCGATAAGTAGATATAAATATAAATACACAACAAAGGATCAGAATCCGCGAGAGCAAGAAAACCGGAAGCAGTATAGAGTGTTCCCGGGTCGTTATGTCCCAACGAGGCTAGAATGGAAAATCGAGAGACAATTGATGATTGGTGTTTGAATGTAACAAGGAATGATTGGGAATTAATACTGAAAGCAAATGCACATAAAAATTAAACAAGAACATAAACTAGAACAAGCATAAAAGCTAGAAATAGCAAAAACACTTAAAACTTTTACGCAAAGACACAAATAAGCTCAAATAAACTTAAGACAAGTTAAATAAGCCAAACTAACTCTAAATAAGCAAATACAAAAAGCAATTAAGCTAAATTAATCAAGGTAAACACAACAGTACTAACAGTATTAACTACCAGTACTAACAGTTTTAACTGACAGTACTAACTTGGAGTTAGTACTGCTAGGCTTAAGTTAGTACTGCTAGGCTTACAAAACACAAAGAAGCAAGAAATAAGCAAATAAGCTAAAACAGATAATTAACTACCCCTAATAAGCACTTAGTAAAAGGAATAAGCAACTAGAATAAACTAAAATGATAAATAAGCTAAAAAGCTACAAACTGATACATTATTGAAAATACTTTGAAAAGGAAAATAAGCTTAAATAAGCTTACTCCTAAAAACAGTAAAGGAAAATGGTTTAATCTATTCTAAAAAGCTAAGGAAATCTTAAACAAGCTGAAATAATAAGCTGATAAGCTAAAATTAACCACCAGTACTAACAGTTTTAACTGACAGTACTAACTTGGAGTTAGTACTGCTAGTGTTGAGTTAGTACTGATACCTTTGAAATCCAAGAAAATGAACTAGCAGTACTAACTTGGAGTTAGTACTGGTAGCTTTAAAACTGTTAGTGCTGCTCTAAAAGTGAACTAGCAGTATTAACTTCAGGTTAGTACTGCTAGTGGAAAATACCCTTGAAAAATCATCTTTCTTTCAAACTAATTAAAAACAGATTATCTATTAACAAAATAAGACACTTATGAGCAATTTTAATTAAGAATAAGCACTTAAATAAGCTGAAAAGGGCCTAGCAGTGTTAACTCAAAACTAACAGTTTAATCAAATGAACTAACAGTGCTAAGTTGAAGTTGCACAAATCACTTTTTAAATTAACAACTAAACAAGATAAGCACTTAAAATAAGTTCTGCAGTAAATAAGAACAATAAGAAATAGAGAAACTTACAACACCCTTGCTCAAAACAGGGTTAAACAAAGAGTCTACAAGCTCTAGCTTGTATAAAACAAGCTAGTGAGAGTCCATAAGCCCATCCAGAACTGGCTTATCATCCATAACATAAGCTGTGGTATATTTGAGAGTGATACTTATGATTTTCTCTTAACTACTTAACTTTTTGTTTTTACTTAATGAAAACAGCTTATGAGTAAGCTGTGGTGAGAGCTTTTTGAACATAAAACAATATGATTAAGAAACTTAACACTGGTATTGTAGATTGACTTAAAAACTTCAAACTTGCATTAATCTTGAAAGTGTTACAAAGCTGAAAGTAAAAAGTTGTAAATGACTTTGAAATTTAAACTAAGATTAAAAACTGAGAATTAATTAAAAACTAGATTCTAAGATGCCTCAAAGGCTTACAAAAGGCTCTATTTATAGCCGAAGTCTTCATCTTGCAGCTTGTGCTTCTTTGTAGAGATAAAAACAAGTGTGCTTGTTGTGTGAGGAGAGACTAAAGCAAATCCCAGCCTTTGATTTCTTTTGAGCTTCTTTGGAGACAATCTCAGCCATCGAAATGCTTTTGGGAATGGAGAGGGATTGCCAACATGGCATTTATACAACTGGGGGGGGGGGGGTTAGTAGGGTGGATGAAATGATTTTGGCTAGGGAGAGAAGTGGTTTTGCAGGGAAGAAAGTATGGGACATATACAGTTGTAACTGGGTTTTTTGTTTGGGGCGGGGGAAAGAAGGATTTTAGGAAGTAGGCAGCTTTGGTCCCCTCAAGTTGTATAACTTAAATGTAATCTCTACCCGGTTTGCAACTTTGATCCCTCCTTTCTTATAACTTTGTAATACAACTTTAGACTTGGCAGTTTTAGCCCCTCAAGTTGTATAACTTAAATGTAATCTCTACCCGGTTGGCAACTTTGACCCTTGTCTTTTTAATCTTTTGTAATACAACTTTAGGCTTGGCAGTTTTAGCCCCTCAAGTTGTATTTTCTTCATGCGGATGACTTTAGACTTCGACTTGACTTGGTCCTTTCCTTCCCGTGCTTGGATTTGTTTGTTTTTGGCTTTCTTTTTGCTCCTTTTCTTGAATATCCGTTTCCTGCACAATACAAATGCAAACATACAAATACAATGTATTTTTGGTACGTTTTTAGTCATTTAAGTCCGTTTATAGTGGAAAATGGTATGTGTAATTAGGCACATACCAACTCGCAACAAAAGACATCATGATAGCAAAATAGACTCCCAAAATACCCTAAGGATTTACTCTTGCAAACCAAACAAACCATAAGAACTCATCCATACCATTTTCAAGTTTGGTATATCGGTTACTCACACAAGTGATCACAGCAACAACCGACAGAAAATAAGCAGGTTGGTAAGTTAGCCAGAAGTTTTTAAAGTTTTAGGATGTAATCACAATTCTCTAAGAGATATTATTGTCCCCATTCCAAGACAAGGAACTTCACCGTCTAAGCAAAATTTCTCAAAGTTCTTTCAATACATTCATAACAAGACCGTTGATTATACCAAGTTTTCTTGATTCCTTGCATCATCTCCTCTATTGGTTTCTGAAGACAAAGAGGGTAATGCTTAGTTGGATTTTCAAGATTTGTGCTTAAGACAAGACTTCTTAACTTTCCGAGTATAAATGTCGACACAACAATGATGCTTCCCGAGTATTCGCAAACCATCATGGGGGAAATGTGTACATCCGGACTCTAGATTGACTTGATTACCAAAGTCAACTTCCAGGGGGAATTATGTATGACTACTTTACTTAGCATGGTTTATGAAGTATACTGATAATTGAGAAGAATTGACTGATGATTTCACGCATGCAGACCCCCGAACGAAAACTCACCAGCCTAAAGATAAGAAGTAGTGGTACGTTGGTGTTGGTTGACTTCAACAAAATTTCGTTTGTGCACGTCAATGACACGTAAAGATTGTTCAATGCGGCTACAACAGAAGTTTCAGGATCTACTTAAGATAGTGATGTTGGTTTGGGGGAAGACTGATTAAAAACTTTGCCAAAAAGGAGACGTATGAAGAAAAAGCTTTTAAGACTGGCTGCATAGAAATGGGGGGGGGAAATTAATCCAAACAAGTCGTGCATACTACAATGGTTCCTGTACAATTAAGACACTGAATGTTGATCCATCGCCTTGATCGTTTCTTTACGTAGTAAAGTGTTTGTCACCTTGGAAGAATCCAAAATAACAAAGATTGAGACTTTGTATGTATACCAAAGTGTATGCGGAATCTACACTTTGATACACTAGAGGTGTTTATAAATAGAACAGTAATGACCAAAATAAAACAATGTACAATAAGTAAAACAAACTCTCAATGTTATTAGAATAATAATACGGTACTCTTGTATACAGGGTTACAAACCTTGAATCAATCACAATCTATATCTAAAAGTATTCGTCAAGTGTGTATATCTAAACCTGGATCTCCTTTAAGAACACAAAGAGTCCCTTTACAAAGATAGCTACATATCTTTTAGGATCAGTTACTAGCATCCTATAAATAAACTCTCCAGTGCATACTTTATCTCCAAGTCACACTTGACCATCATTAGTATTAATACTTTTTTTCCTAACAGTATTAACTAACACCAGCAGTACTAAGTTTGTACTAGCAGTACTAACTTAATTAGTACTGTTAGTTATACCTTGGCAGTATTAAGTCTTGTGAAGATTTATTCCTAAGAATCCTCCCCCTAGAACTTGGTTATTGTCCTTGAAATCATCAAGTTTCTTCTGAATTAAATCTACTAGTCTTCTTCCTATTGCCTGATGATTCTTAACAAACATTTCTTCTACTTCTGTACATGAGACTATGAACCTTAGAATTCAAATGCTTGTGAACTCTCAGATCAATACCTCTAATTTCTTCTTCAACATCTTGGCAATCATATCTTGACTTAAGGTATGTCTTCACTGTCAGCATATGTATGCTACAACCATTCTGCATCAGTAAAAATGTAAACCCACACAAAAATCAAAATAAACTCCAACTAATCACATTATATTCATGTTGACTCTTTCATATCTCATCATCTTCATCAGGGTCAAACAAAGTGTGTAAATCTCCCCAAAGCATCATATCATACCCTTCTGGTCTTGAAGCACTATATCTTTCCTTGACTAGTCTGTACAATTCCTCTACATCCTGTCTATCAAAGTCTTCAAGCATCTCACTTAAAACTTTGTAGTTCTTGGAACTGCCATCTCCTCTGAAAACTTGATAATACATGAAATTCTCTATCAAAACACAAGTCTTCCAATCCATAATCGGAAACTTTGGAGATAGAGATTCAACCTCTATAGGAACCTCTTCTCTTGGTATTATATCTAAAAATCCTTTGAGTTCTTCCTTCTCACAGCTTCCTCCATCTTTTGTCTCTTCCTTGTGCTTTTTCTAGGAACATATTTCTTTCTTTTTGCTCCAGGTTCTTTAACAACTTCTTTCATTTCTTCTTGTGTATCAACATCTTCTTCTTCAATCTTTTTAGGAGACTTTTCAGGAGACTTTATCTTTTCAGGAGACTTCATCTTTTCAGGACCATGCTCCATAGGCTCAATGTGTTGATTAAAATCCCAAACCTTCTTAAATATTGGCCTAATCTTATCATAAGACATTCCCTTGAAGTCACTAATCGTGTAGTTCCCCTGATTTCTTCCTCTTTCCTGTAGTATCTTTCTCAATTTGTTCTATTTCTATCTCTTGAAACTCAGCAAGCTTCTTCTTTTCCTTGTCAATTTCCAAATCTATAGGCACAAAGTTATGATTGAAATCCCAAATCTTTTAAAAAATTGGCTTAATCTCATCATAGCTCATTCCTTCAAAGTCTTTCATCTTGTAATTACTTTGATTCTTCAGGTAGACAATCATGTTCTTCCTTGCTTGAGCTTCTGACTTTGGTTTATTCTTTTTATCCCAATACTTTTGAACTAAAGGATCATTCCAATCAATATCCTTAGTTGTCTTAGTTTCAGTTGTAACTCTTTCTTCATCCAGTGCTAAAAGTTGTCTTGCTATCTCTTCATCCATTACAATTTGTGCTTTTTCCTCTTCATCAACTTCTTTTTGCAGTCTGATGGCTTCTTCTAGACCCTGTCTCTCTTATTCCAATAACTTCTTGGACTTTTTCACAGGTTCTGGTTCAGTCATGATTCCTTTGCCTTTATCCTTCCTTGCCTCTTTACTCCTTCTGCCATATACAACTCTACCAGCAGTACTAGGAGATTCTCTGGCAGTACTAATATTTATAGGAGCAGTACTAACTGTAATACCAACAGTACTATCTTCTTGTTGTCTTTCTGCAGCAGTATGTTGATCATGAACAACTTCATCATCTTGAGCAAAGTAGGTATTTAGGTCTTCATATATCCTCCCTTGTTTGAAAGAATCATCTTCTTCATCTTCTGAAAGCACAACCCTTGCTCTCTTCCTTGCTTTCCCAGTCTTGACTTTAGACTCTAACTTCTTAATCCTGAGAATAAGCTTAGTGAATGCAGCACTATAAGTTTACTTTGTCCTCTATAAATCATCCTCTAAGACTCCAATCCTTTCAGATAATTTTGTAACCAAATTCATCAATTCTATTAGTTTCAGGCTACCCTCATCACTTCCATGTGAATGAACAGCATAGAGAGGTGATTCATTAGGTGATGGAACATAGTACTCTGCATCAGGTGAAGGTTGAGGTTCAAAGGTAGGTTCAGTGGAAGGTTCAGATGATAGTGAAGGTGATGATATGATCCTTGATGGCGAAGATGAAGGTGTAGGTAAAGTAAGCATAGTAGGAAATAACCCAATTTCTACCCATGTAAATCCTTTGGTAAGCCTCCTCATGTTGCTAAAAACCTTGTTATTTAGAGAGGGTACAGGATATGTGATGGAATGTGTCTTAAGCTGTTTCTTCTGCATATCTAGGAAATTTTGAATAAACCTAGGATACATTAAAAACTTATGAAGGCTTCCTATGTTTGTGACCATATGTTCAAAAATCAGCCTAGAGAAGTTATATTTCCTATTTGTTGCTAAGCAGATAAGAGCAGTAGCTATGTTACTACTAAATTGATCCCAAGCAGTCTTCTTAGGGCTAAGACAATGAAGTAGAGTATGTATAAGAAACCTCCATTGAGTGAGAAAACACCCTTCTGAAAAGTTAACTTATCTGAATATGTTTGATACCCCATGAGTGCAAGCTGCTCAAAAATCTCTGAGTTGGGAATAGAAGTGATACCTTCATGATCTTCCAACTTGAGATATCTTCTTAAGGAGGCTTTAGTGATAGTCTTGGATTGGCCATCAATGATAGCAGTGATTGTTACCTCCCCATCAGTGTCAGTAGAAGCTTCAGCAGTTCCCCAAAATTGTTTGATAAATGAAATATAGATTTTTGGCTTCTTAGTGAGAGCATAGCTGATATGACTTTGACTTAGGAAGTCAATAACTTGATGAAATCCCTCACTCCCTGTAGACTTTTCCAAGAACGCAACCATATTGTGCTTATCACAAAATTCCAAACTAGCCATGAGTAAAAAGGTGATTAATTATGTAGGATATGATCATTTAGGAAAGTATGAAGGCTGGAGAAAGTTAATCGAGATTATTTAGAGAAAACGTAAAGATATGGTTTGACCGTCTTAAAGAAATTTGAGTTTAATCGTGAGTAAATCAAGCAAATATGTATAAAGATCACGAAAGTCCAATTAGTCAAACCCTATATCATAGGTATATGGCGGAAATATCTCAATGGCTCTATTTATTAATGAAAAATTCTGTTAGGGCTCAAGCAGTGCTAACGGTCATCCAGCAGTACCAAATTTGGTCTAGTAGTACTAAAATAAGCCTAGCAGTATTAACTTCTCTAACAAAAGCAGTACAAACTCCACACTTGTGTATCATTCAAAAATAGCTTCACATAATCTCTCTTTCTGTTTTTAAGCTCACCATTTTATCTCTTAATTCTTTTAACTCACTTTGCACTCTGTCTGTTTTTCACACATCTCTCTATCTGTTTTTAAGCTCACCTATTCTCTCTATTCTTTTGGCGCACAAATTCACACAAAGTATAGTTTTTGGCAAACTACCAGCCATTAACGGATTTGAGTAGTCTTTACCAATAGCTGTTTGCTTTGGACTAGCCAATGCTTCATTGTAAAACATGGTGCATTGATAACCATATAGTTTTTTGTAAACTATCAACGGATTTGAGAAGTCTTTACCAGTAGCCATTTGCTCTGAACTAGTCAATTCTTGATGTCTATAAGACATGGTGAACTGATGACAATTTGTTGTGTGGTGTGAAAACCAACACTTCAAGAACAAACAACATTCCTCCCCTCAAATAAGACATCATTGAGTAACCAATTTTACACTTCATTGGGATAAACCAATTTACAACTTCATTGTTTATCCGAAAAGTTAGCTCAAAAGCCAAGAAAACCATATATCAAACCATTTTTTTCTTGTTTAGCAGTAAATTAACTGTTACTAACAGGTGTTAACAGTGAACATAGAAATAACTCAGCAGTACTAACTGTAAGTAACATATTTTGTGTCAAAACAATCCTTAATAATCAACTACAGGTACTAAATATAACTACATAATACGGTGCTAGTTTTCTTTAGGTACCCAAGCCATTACTGACTTGGATATGCCCTGTGCATCAATGTACTTAACTTTGTTGTAAAACCATGATGCACCATTAGGTTTTGATTGGGTCCTCCAAACCCACCCTTGCTGAGGCTTAACGAGCATTAAAACCCCCTTTCCCTGACATTATTTAACAGTAGTCCACACTAAATCCTATCAATATTCAACTTTGATTAAAAACACCTTTCTGTTAAAGCAACTCTCTTGTAAAAAGGGCATGCGAACAGTTGACTTGTCTGATTTGAAAAATATATCCTTGGTCCCAGCACAATGAATTGTTGATTTGGGGTCAGCCGTATAGAGAGTATTTTAAGGCCTAACAGTATTAAAAGACCGTAGCAGTACTAAAAGATTATACCTGTGTTAAAATCTAACATATTAACAGGCATTTCCTCTATTACAAGGATTTAGGACCAATTCTTCATTATGACGCTCTTGGAGCATATGTTTGTAGTGATACTGGGAGTGATAGTAGGATTTAGGAATAGATCATTTTATCCTTTTTGATATAATTATTTCCACTTTACTATTCTTTTTCTCTGTTGGTTAGGACACTGTATTGAATTGATCAAAACTTCCCCCGCACCCCCCTCCAAAGTTATTAAACACAAAAGTTACATCCTAACTAATTGGATTATTTAACCATTCCAGTTCTTTGGTTTCCTCAGGTCTTGTGACCTGTACATCTCAGCAATATCTCACTGCTTTCCTAACTGCTTTATATTGTCGTATAACTTTCATCTAACTAATAACAGTTTTTCTTCTTTACCACGACAGTGAAAAGACTCCATCTTCACCCTCCATCCTCTGACCCATCCTCAATATTGGAGCATCATTTTCTTCCCTAACTTTCTTATGTTCTAACTTTCACTGACATGAGTAGTGAATAGAAATCCTTCTTTTCCAATCTGTGTTGTCAAGACCTTAAGTGGAGACTCAAAAGAAGCTATTTCATTTTAGTCATTTGAGTGTTGTTCCCCCAAAGTACCATCTAGTAATCTCCTCGAATGACACATCCTAACTTACTCCACCCGCCTATATACCCTTCTTTCGCTTTCAAACTATGAAACCCTAGGACCATTACTCATTACCTCAGGAGTTCTTTGAATTCTTTCAAGTATCTAAATAAGATAAGTCTAAAGTTTTGGTCTACATAATCACATCCCCTGCTGAGTGAGAGGACAGCATTATATCCAAAACCCTTTTTACTCTTTTCAGTTATCTGACTTTCTAACAACTGATCTAAGTCTTTTGCAGATTTGTCAAACTTTGCAATCTTAAAATCTAACCCCTCCTTTTCTTGTTTAACCTTTTCTAGCTCAGTCCTAAGTAAATCATACACTTCTTTTAAGTAGAGCTCATAACCTACCGATACATGAGACCTCATGTTTCTTCTATTTAAACAATATTACCTTCTAAAGTTTCTAACCTCTTTTGATATGTTCGCTTTAAAATCAATATCACTTAATTTAACAAGAAAATCATCATACTGTTTCTTTAGAGCTTCATAGTTTTTCAGACAATTTTTTAAAGAAGATTTATCATTTTTACCTCAGAATCTGAGAATGCCATGAGAGCCATGTTTGCCTGAATACTTAGCCTCTGCCAAGTTACACTCCACATCAAATTTTAGCACATCTAAAGCACACATACATTATATATTGTTAGTAAATAATATGACAACGTTAGTCCATTTAGCCAACGAACATTTGCAACGTCAGTGCTTTATAGTGATGACCGACTTTAATTAACTAAAAATTTGGTTTTTTTTAGAAAAAAATATTTTTTAATTATTTTTAAAATTTATACATGTTTTTATACACATTTTAAAACACTTTCATTCACCGAGATTCACAAGTTTGAAAGGGGATTTAAAGCATGTACTGATGTTGATAGTTTAGTTTCACCTCATTCCCCCATTGATTCCGAACAAATTGAGGAGTTGTCCTATTTCACGTGGAAGAATGGGAGCGAGTCAAGTGTAAGGGAAAACAACTTATAATTAAAATGTTTTCTAATACTTGTGAGCCTATTTAGTTATCTGATTTAGTTCAATTTGGTTTCTACTTTTAAATCATGCGATATTTAAACTTCTCGTTCCTATACATCTTCTTTCTTTTTGAAGGGAGTCGGTTAATCTTAAACAAACGAATCATACACAATGGGGTCCCTTTACTTTTGATATAGAATATACTTAGAATTGTACGTAATTAAGTATGGTGAGTGTGTTGGAAGAATGGCAAACGCTCTTTGCACTTGAAGCTTAGAACATGGGTTTGAGTGTGTTGTGGTTTGTGGGTATCTCCTTTGCATCAACATTCATAACTACGAAATAGATGTATATGATATGATTATATGATTAGACATGTTCTTATATAAACTTTTTAGATATTCATATCACTTTTGATTAATTTTACTAATATAATTTGATCATTATACAACCAACGACCATTTGGTCCAATGATATGGAGGTTTTACCCTCCTAGGCAAGGTCTCATGTTCGAGTCTTGTCTAGGGCGATAGGGGTTTCCTCCCGCGTGCGTAAAGGGAAGGGTGTCATTGCCTTCTGGGCTGGACCCAACCTGGTTGTGTGGGCTCGTTACGCCTTCTGGGCTAGGGGCCATGTAGCCACAAATTGCCGTTCCAAAAAAAAAAATTGATCATTATACAAGTAGTTGATTGATAAGCTAATATGTTGATTATTTGGTCAATGGTTAAAGAAGACGAAAGAGATGCATGGTTTTGAAAAGTACCTAGCCGAAACTTAAATTAGTCAAAGTTTGTAAGAATTAACATAGGTGGAAAGTCGGTTTTTTATAGACTTGTCCGAGCTCGGATTGTACTTAAGTTCATCAAATTTGAACTATCGATTGAGCCGAAATCGAGTTTTTTTTACTCATCATACTTTCTACCAATAATTCTAAGAAGCCTCAGAAACATAATAATGAGTCCTACTAAGGGCCTTAGGTTTCTTTTTGTTTGTGAAAAAACATCGCTGGTTATGTTTATATAAACTTGAGAGGATAACAATCTTTAATTAAAACTAGGGGTGAGTAGAAAAACCGAAAAATCCGAATAAACAGAAAACAAACGAAGCGAACTAATAACCGAACCAAGTTTGCCAAAACCAAACCGAACCGAACTACTAATTCGGTTCTCAGATTGGATATGGTTTTGGCAATCAAAACCGAAAACCGAACCGAAAACCGAATTCATATAAATATATATATTTTTTATATAAATATATATAAATAAATACAAATAAATTTTTATCTTAATTTAAAAAAACACTTTTTATGCTTGTAATAATTTTTTTTGCTAAATACTTATGTAATTATTAATTTCTTAAAAAATAAATTGTGAAATTCGGGTTGTTCGGGTTATTCGGGTCAACCCGAGAACCGAACCGAATTCAAATACGGTTTTCGGTTCGGTTCGATTGAATCCTAATTCGGTTCGCTTTAGTTTTCGGTTTGACCCAAAAAAAAAAATTTAACCGAACAACCCGAGAACCAAACCGATCAACACCCCTAATTAAAACGAGTATTATAACAATTTACAATAACAAATTGAGCCATTGGACTGGGCTACAAATTGGGCCCAATGGTAGATGAGGTGTGGTAATAGAGTCCATCCATAAACAATCAAAAAGTGTTTAATACAGGACTACACTATCCAACCAAACACGAACACTGTGTTCTTGAGTTCTTTCATTAAAGAAAAGTAAAGTAAACATTTTCTCCCAAAATTGAAGGAAACACTTTACTTTAATAATCAACCAAATAAGACTAAGTTTCCTTCAATTTCTTTTTCTTTTCTTTCTTAAGTATTACTCGAGAACACAACATCTTATGTTTCATTTTCATTTTCTTTCTTAACTCTAAATCGAGAACACAGTGTTAGTTTTCTTTGTGTGTTTGTGTATTGACATTGCACTATTCTAATAACGTTCCTTTTGCGTTGTTAGCTTTACTCTCCTCGCTGCAGTACGTCTAATGGTTGTTCTCTACTGTTAAAGTCCTAACTTGGAAGCGTTTGGTGTGATGACAATAGACTGTTGATGCTTGCTAAGAAGTTGTTGACACTCTCTCGAGCATCTCCAATAGCCGAAATAAAAGTTTGCTAGAATTTGTTTAGTGTGTAATCTTGTGGTTTGTGAAGTGATCGAGTTAATGAGAAAAAGAAACGTACTGTTAAGCTATACGTTAATCATGAAGGAATTAAACATGACCATACCTATTAACTTTAAAGCTATTTTAAAAGAACTATAATGTGTCCATAGACAAGTTCCTGGATTTCATTCTCATATTTTATGCTTATTGCAAGTTATCAAAATTTATAAAAATGCAAAGCCTATATAAAGTAACGATTTATAATAATGGCAATGTAGCATACTTTCAATAAAAATACTACTACTCGTATTATGTGAACAGTTTATACGGTATATATGTGATCTAATTTAATCGTGTAGTCCCTTTACTTTTTTTCTTAGTTATTTTCATGTTTAGTATATTTAAAAACACAATTCATTAGAGTGAGATGTTGGGGAAATGACAAAGGCTCCTTCTATTTAGGGTATGTTTGGCAAAATTAATTGTTGTTAAAATTGGAGATAGAGCTGTAGATGGAGATGGAGATTATTATTATAAGTTACATGAAGTAGCATTTGATTTTAAAAGATTATGAAAGATTTTTTTTTAATCTCTTATAAGTTTTTCTGCCAAACAAAGCTTTTATTTTAAACAGATTATTTTTTCAAAAAAATAATCATAATCTCCTCATAATCTTGCATGTCAAACATACCCTTAAACCTCAATGTAAAATGTAAAATGATAAGCTATTTTACATTTTCCTCGAACGATAAGCTATTTTCCTCTCTTTCTTACTTTTTTCTTACTTTTTTATTCTATTTTTAAATAGCTAGTGTTTAATGGTAGAGAAATGTAAAATGATTTCATTTAAAGAAAAGTAAGAAAATTAGAAAGAAATATTTCACTTTAAAATCAATTAAATCATCCTTCTGTTTCAGTTATTTTCCTTTCATTTTTCTTTTTAGGAAGAAACATTTTACTTTAAAATCAATTAAATCACCCTTCTTTTTTATTTATTTTCCTTTCATTTTCTTTTTTAAATGATACTCGAGAACACTATGTTCCTCTCTATCTGACTTTTTTATTACTTTTTTATTTTTTTTTATAAATAGCTAGTAGTTAATGGTGTAGAAATGTAAAATGATTTCATTTAAAAACAAGTAAGAAAATTAAAAGAAAACATTTTACTTTAAAATCAATTAAATCACTTTTTATTCAATCTATTTCCTTTCATTATACTCGAGAACACAACCCAGCCCAGTTGAGTCAGGCCCTAGTCACAAGTAGCCTTGTCTATGAGACTTCAAGTATGTTCGTATCAACTAAAACTACATCTACTCTTATGGGAAAAGAAAAAAAAGAACATAGCTAAAACCGCAACTACAATTAAGTCGGTTTTCTATGAACTAGAAAAAAACTATATTAAGATTGAAAAAATAATGAGCTTAAACATGCATATGCTAAAACAATTCGAGTTTATATATAGGTGCAAGGTACTAGACGTGAATTCATAACGGATTAAAAAATGTTTACTTCTATGTAGTTGGGGTTTAAAAAGTTGGCTATTAATGGATTTGTTTAAGCTTGAACCAGGGGTGTAAACGTGTAGAGTCGAGTTAAACTCGACCTCGCTCGTGCTTTAGATTTCGAGCTTGAAGCTCATTCGAGCACGAAGCTCGACTCGAGCTCGATTATTTCCACATTTAAGACTCGAACTCGATGAGTACTCTGTATATCAAGCTCAGCTCGACTTGATTTTTATGAAACTTAAGTAAATATATGTATGTAAAAGGGTAAAAGTGTAATTTAATCAAAAATCGATAAGGCTTCGCGAGCTTCACGAGCCAAGTACTTTGGAGCTCGAACTTGGCTCGTTTAAATCGAGTCGATTTCTAGTAGTTTACGAGTCGATCTAGAATAGCTCACGAGTTGTCTCGTCTCATTTTTCGCCCTCAACTATACTGAGCTCGTCATATATTTCCCCAAATTAAAACGCAAGAACAACCTTTAGGTAGGTTAAGAATGATCGGTGGTCTACCGATGATATCTAGTCGGCTTCTTCGGTCCGAGATCATTGTTGAAATTATGTTGGGGTTTCCTGTCGAAACCTTATTAAAGTGTAAGTTTGTCTAATTATTTTAAGTTGGCTAAGACCGTGTCAATGTGAAGATCCAAATATGTTCATGAATACACTAAGCTAAAGATTTTATATTTTGAGAAAGGTGTTTTTCATGTTGGTTCCTTAAAATACTACTTATCATGTAGTAACATGGAGAAATGTTGGATACATGGTTGGTTACATCACAATGTAGAAATGCGATGTGCATTTTGTTTCCTTCGTTTATGAGATTTTACAAGTAACGTGTTATTGATTTAATTAGAGTACAAAATGATGAGCAGTGAAAACGGTTCCTTTACTTTTTTGTGAGACAGATTCAAATAGGTAAATGACTTATATTTTACCTTGTCACAACTCACAACATAGTGTTGCTATGCCTTGGGTCAAATGGTCAGGTATGTGATCATGTGTCCATAAGCATACAAAATGATGTGCTTATGGATTTCATTCCCATACTAAAATTTACTGAAAATGATATATGGACCTAACTAAACAAACTTAATTATCCTTATATTATAAAAGATTCAGTTTGCCTATATTCAATTTGTTGTCTTAATGACAAAGCATTTACAATTCGTCTTCAAGATCAGCCTCTCCATTTGCCCTATCATTCTATTGTTTCCCCTCACATTCAATATCCAAGAATTCAGCTTCATGTCATTAATATGGCAGTGTTAATGATTTATGACAAAGCTTTCTAACAAAGACTCCCATCCCTACACGCCGGTACATTCCCTGGACAATGAATATGAGGTCAATTACAACACCAATTAACACCATCACAATGAATACGATTCACTTTCATATAATTAATGTGAAGTATTCATGATTTAAAACCAAGCAAATCCATCTTTAACCCCCAACCCATCCGAATATGTGCAGTCGTGGAGTATTAATGCTTCAATTGTATCATAAACTATCCAGTAATAAACAATCCCAAATTAACCCCCAATCCCCAATTTTTTCCCATTGAACATAATTGATTCCAACTCAATTATCAATACCTAATCCACCTTGATCATAAAAACAATCGAACACTATTATTTGGGGCAAATGATTTTATGAATTGATGATAATCTATTTGTGTGAATTTGTTATTTATAAACTATAATTAACTTATGTTTTTTGTAACTTTTCTATTTCATTTTGTAGATCAGGTTAGCAGGTTGGATAATCTGTTAATGGTCGAAAATCACAATGTATAAGTTTCGGTGATGTCGATCAGGTTTAATATTTGCTTTATTTGATTGTATTTTTAACGTAGTTCTTTGTCTGATGGGGTGTTGCCGTTGATATGTTTCAAGTAAGTTAACAAATTTCCTTCTTATTTATGGGGTGTTTGGGTAAAGCTTATTTATGGTTTAATGTGTAAATCACATTAAGCTTAAAAAAAGGCAAAGTAGCTTAAGTTTTTCAAGGATGCCTAAGCCCTCAAGCTTGAGCTTACCCAAGCACCCATAATATCTTTGGTGCGTGAGTTGGTGCTAATATTTCCTTTGTTCGGGTCTTTGGCCGGGTCTAACCGGGTTTTGGCCGGAATATCAGGGTCTTAACCGTGAATTGGTGCTAATATTTCCTTTGTTCGTAAAAGGTAAAATGCAAGGGCGTTGCCAATTTCCTAATGCAAGCAGGGATTATAGGAACCATACAAGCATTGTGGGAGGTATTCCCCCTGTTTACAAATACAGGATGGGGTGAGAATTGTAATTGTTTAATGTAGTTGTGAATGATCTTTCTGGAGTCTTAAAGCTTCGTATAACTTATGTGAAAAATCATATAACTTCGCACCTGTGTAAATAGGTTTAGTCCTGCATTTTAATTGTTTTTTAAGACTCAACAATCTTATATAAATTGAAGCATCGTATAATGATCATTTTTTTCTTTAGCACAGGTATATCTGATCTTTTTGGTTTCTATTGTTTCTACATTGATTAATGTAGCTGTGAATGTATATATTTGTTGAAAATAAACCCGATGCTAAATTATTTTCATTTCGTGTCATTATCAGGAACAACTACATGAGGACTTCTCGGTTTGGCTCCGCAAATGAATTACCCTCACAAATGGCACCATCTGCTACTGCAAACTGCTGCGCAAGCCATTGTTGCTGCTCGCTTCAACATGTACTTCTTTTGTTGTTGTTTAGGTGATCGTTAAGGTGACAATCTGACGTGTGGCTATACCTTTGGGGGCAGGGGCGGATGTACACACAAGTGAGGGTATGCACGTGCATACCCTCCATGTAATATATTCAGTGCAATTTTTTTGACTTTTGAATGATATGTGTGCAACTACATGAAGGGTGCATACCCATAGAAAAAGCTTAAAAAAATCAGTGCACACCCAAGTTTTTCAAACAAAACAAAAGTGATGGGAAAGTATATTATTCTTCTTTCTTTCACCTACATATTGAATAAATATACACCACATATTGCTATATTCTAGGATATACTTTATGAAGCTATGTTTCTTTTACATTATAGTTTATATAGGTACAGTACATATGTGTTTCGGAAATGTTGCATGAACGTTTACTATCAAAAGTTTAAGTTAAATTTATATGAAATGTAACAAAACACAGCCTCAATGTTTTATATTTAATCTAACCTTTATGATAAAATGAACTTAGATATGATCAGGATAACTTAAAAATACTAAACACGTAACATTAAATTGGCGTACA
>BQNB010143166.1:0-17029 GCA_026074375.1 Tanacetum coccineum | reverse complement strand
GCATCTAACTTTAATTGGGATGTGACTTATGTCCTCTCTTTTAATGGACAAATACAATTTTCACTGACACTTTATTGTTAAGATTTTCTGAGGGGAAAAGAACTGAAAGGGTGATAGAGTATAAAAGGGTAAAGAAAAGTAAAGGAGGTCATTGTTTTAATTGGTGTTCTTAGGTGAAGGGTTCTGGTGGTCACCCACATAATTCATGTAAATACATAGTGAAAAGTAAATAGAGCGAGTCATGCAGACCAAAACCTTAATAGTCAGATCTTTCTATACAATAATATAACCTAACTAGCACATATAAAGGATGTTAGAACACTTACTTGTTAATCTTGCTACGCATAAGCTCCTTTAAACTTTATAGCTGCATGAAACCCCTTTTTCTTAATCTTGATGCTTGACTTGAACTTCTAGGGTTTCAGCAATGATCACCACTTATGGACTGCGTCAAGTATCCACTCGTATTGTACAAGTAGGACTAGGTCTACAAACCAATCGCAAGTTAGGCGAGTATGAAATCCGGGTAAAACCTTAATTTGATCTTCGGGATCAAACTAAGGCACGATTAGAGTTTGGAAAACCCTAATCGCACGTATGAGCAATGATTGACCTAGGGTTTATAACCTTATGGTTTTCGGTCGACTTGGGATTCGACTTAGTCGACTAGGATTTCAGCCAAAATGGTTTTCGAACCCTTTTGGTTCTTGTTCGCTGATTGCACAGAGAGAGAGAGAGAGAGAGAGAGAGAGAGAAAGAGAGAGAGAGAGAGAATCGAGAGAGATTTTTAGGGTTTTAGGAGTTAATTATGAGTTGTGTGAAAAACATTCTCAAATCCTTTGTTTATATAGGGCTTAATAGGAGGCTCTAGATTACTTAGAAACCAAGTAATCTAGTTTGACAAGGAGTCAAACTCCTGCCCTCCTGGGGAGTTTCGGTCGACTGACACAAACAGCCATTGGGGTTGTTTGTTTGGTCTTTTGTCGTATTACACCCTCTAATATTTATCTTGGATAAATATTAGACTTTGTGTAATTACCGTTTAACCATCTAATGAAAATAACTTCGTATTTTCATTTCCTCTTTCATCTCTTTTCATTTCATAACTCGCTTCTCATTTTCGCTTGCATTGTCCCATTTAGTGTGCAACGGTGTGACCACTCGACATTTCTGTGAAGGCTAATTATGGAAGCTTTTGTTTGATTGCACCATAACACCCCCAAATAGGGTCACAACGAAATATGGGTCTCAGAGTGTTACATCATAGATCAATAGCACAAGATATGAGAACGACCTTTATATGTGTCGTTTGAAAACGATACATTGGATTTAATAAACATATTTGTTACATAAGCCCAAAGCTTAACTTGTTCATCCTTGTAATTGTTAAAGATTTTAATACATAACAGATATTCCCAAAATGTAATGCACACAAATCTTGTTGGTCTTTAGATCATTCGATTAACACAAGAACACACAAGATTAGACTTTAAATTGACTTGTATTAAAGAGAAACAAAGAACAATGGTGTGGCTACAAACTCTAAAGATGTAAAAAATGATAAAATGAGTAGCTAAAATGTCTAACCTTGTCCAACCTAATTATGACTATAACTAGGACTATTTATACTAAAAGGATTTGCCTTTTAGGGCTTTCTTTTTGGGCTTTTTACATCTTGGCCCTTATACATAATAAACATTAAATAACATAGACTTTCGAGCTAGACTTTCGACTTGTAACTTCGAGTGACCGAAGCTTCTTTGTTTGGGTCCATTTATGTGATCCTAACAAATCTTTATAGTAATGTGACTCCAAAATGATGACCACCAATGTATCCTTGTTTCTTATACCTTATTGACCTAGAAAAACATGCCTTAAAACATCAACATAAAGTTGGTGAATTCACAAGTTTAAGTAATGTATAAAGTAGGACCACAAAATTTCAAAGTGTAAGACATGTAACACATACAATATCTCAAAATGTAATTACGCCTGCGCTAAGCTCATGAATCTAAAGCTACAACATGTATGTATGAAAATTAATGTAAATAATGTGCTCGTGTAGATGTTCAACCCGCAACATCCAAAGTCTGACATGGTATAGGTTCGTCATTTCGATACCGCCGAAACTAGTGAGCGCTACTCACCCAAACGGGGATGTCAATCCCAAATAGATCTATTCATAACATACGCGCTTACTACCAGTAATTAACAGTTCATGATTCATGGGCATAGTAAGTTATAGCTACTTAGGCAAACTCGTAATTTGTTAAAGTGTACTTGCGTCTAAATGTAAAACAATGCATGTTTCTCATCCCGAGAATAGTAAATCATTGGAATTTTTATAAAAATGGGGCTATGAACTCACCTCAAGTGAATGTGTTGATTATATAAATCAAGTAGGGGAAATGTCTAGCGAAGTCCGAATGCAACCTAATTAATTATAGGCCGTATAAGTATAATGTATTTAATATAAAGACAATATCATATGTTATAGAGTTACACCACCACCTAATAGCTTTTGTTTAATTTAAAAAGTCGAAACAATATTTAAATCGTAATTGTTAAATAAATGTCTATGTATATGTATCCGCAAAATAAAATGTTATCTTTGACCAACAATTGATTATTTGTTTATAATACATGATTTAATATTTTTATTGATTATATAATGATATTATATAATTAGTTTAATTGTTTTATAAAATAATATTTATAAAGTTAAAAACGTATATAAATATTATATAAATGATACGACAATATTTCTTAAGGTTTTTATAGCCCAAACGGACCCGAAAACACTCGTAAACCACATTTTATATTTCTATCAGATTGTTACATTTTTATAAAAATCACAAAAAATTATTTATAAAAATTAATTAGGTTTATAATTTCTATTTATCCGAAAACTTTAAAAACTCATAACTTACTCATTTTAACTCCGTTTTGCTTGTTCTTTATATGTATGAAATCGTGACGAGGTAAACTATTCAAATAAAATACTCATTGTTTTTATAAAAATCTATGTCGAAAACAGTAACCCAAAACACTTTATAAAAATAGTTTTATAACTTTAAATCGCGCAAAACTCATAACTCCTTCATTTTAATTTTGTTTTTAGTGTTCTTTATATGCACGGTTTCCTATTGAGATGATCTATCATCATAAAATATTTGTACATTTTTCTCAGATCTGAAACAGTAACTATTTTTATAAAATAACTTTTACAAAAACACTTTTATATATTTAATTATCTTAATCTTGTAAAAATCAAAACTTATTCGTTATAGCTCGGTTTTTTGAGTTCTTTATATGCTTACAATCCTCATAATATGTACTATCATATAAAAATACTCCTAGAATTTATAAAATTTCGAATCCAAATAGTAAGCTCAAAACAGTCCGTGTATATATATACTTTATAAATCTAGTTTTATAAATTATTCCTTGGTTTAAATTTGTACAAGTCCTCTAATTTACTTTATACCATATGTCTTATATATTTTAGGTCCTCAAGATTATGTCCAACAAGCTTATCCAAGTAAAGTCCTTATAATTTATTTGTATGTAAACTTTAACAATAAACTTCCAACAATTTAATTTATAAACTAAATCCATAAATTAACAAACACTTATAATAAGTATGTTCTTATGTTCTAGTATATTTTTAACATCATTTCATTACAAGAATAAATAAGTTCGAACCATATATAAGTCTATTTTATTTTGTAAACTCATAAAACAACCCTAGGTGGTGATTAACATAATAACAAGTATATAAAATTATGTAAATGAATAATTAGAAAGATTAGGGTTTAAGTAGACCTTAAAAGAGTGTAGGAAGATGAAGAACACAAAATCAAACCCTAAATATCAAACCCAAATTCGAAACCCTAGTTAGGAAACCCTAATTTTCCTCTTGATTAAACCGTTGCTAGACTAATACCTAGGCTTCCAATATACCTTAAATCACCTCAGATACAATACCTAAGAACACTTGTATGCTTAATACCTTGCTAGAAATCAAACTATAAAAGCCCTAAAAATTATTTTGGAGACGTGAGTTATAGGAGGAAAAGAGAGAGTTTGAGTGCTTTGTTTACTTGCATGAAAGAGTGTATCATAATCCCTAGGACCTTCCTTATATAGTCACAAGTATTATACAAACCATGGATCAAGGAAGTGGTATTAGTACATGGTGTAAGGTGATCTCCTCCTCCTTAGGAGGAGTGAGCCATTTGGAGGGGGAGAGGACACACTTGATGTGCCATTTTATGGAAAGTTGGAGTTGTAAGAGTACTTGATGTTTATAACTAGAATAGAAGTAATCTTAGTGGGGTTTTATGATTTAATTAAGTGTGTATATGTTGGATCCGGCCTAAGGGTTATAACAAGTGAGAAATTGATTAAATTTTGGGTATTGGGTTTAATAGTGGGTATTTGTTTGAGTATAGATAGGTATAGGTACTTTTCGGTATGCCTAAATGTATTTTATTGCGAAACGTAAACGTTTTACGTAACCAATAAAAATATAATATGAAAAGTT
This sequence comes from Tanacetum coccineum, assembly GCA_026074375.1. NCBI lineage: Eukaryota > Viridiplantae > Streptophyta > Magnoliopsida > Asterales > Asteraceae > Tanacetum > Tanacetum coccineum. The sequence goes on along the minus strand of BQNB010143166.1, from coordinate 12,483 downwards.
ATAAACTATCCTCGAAATAATTATATAACACTTGCTTGACGTAAACGTTTACTTGTTTGATGTCCGTTTACGTTGAATGTTGATTTTTAGTTTACGCGATTGAACTAAATGATGAAAATTAAAAGCAAACGCGTAAAACCCTAAAAATAAATAATAGAAAGTATTGAGTCATAAAAAGACCTGAAATAACAGATTGTTACAGTCTTCCCCCGTTAAAGGAGCCTTGTCCTCAAGGCTCAAGACGCAAAACTTGTCGAGGGTGCGGTTTTTGTGAAGAGATGCAGATACTTCTTCCGGAATTGATCTTCATGTTCCCATGTGAACTCAGGACCTCTCCTAGAGTTCCATCAAACCTTGATGATGAGGATGCGGCTTTGCTTTAACCTCTTAACTCCACGATCCATAATCTCTACTGGTTCTTCAACGAAGTAAAGCTTATCATCAATGTGTATTTCATCCAACGGAATTGCCAACTGCTCGTCGGATAAACACTTCTTTAAATTGGATACGTGAAACGTGCTATGAACCCTGCTTAGTTTTTGAGGAAGTTCGAGTCTATAAGCAATGGTTCCCACTTTTGCCAACACCTTGAAAGGGCTAATATACCTCGGATTCAACTTCCCCCGTCTGCCAATACGGATAACCCCTTTCCAAGGCGAAACTTTTAACATAACCTTGTCCCTAACTTGAAATTCCAAAGGCTTACGCCTCACATCAGCGTAACTATTTTGTCGATCACGATCGGCTTGAATTATTTGTTTGATTTGAACAATTTTCTTAGTTGTCTCATGAATGATTTTTGGACCGATAAGCTGAGTATCTCCGACCTCGGCCCATCAAACAGGTAAACGACACTTACGACCATAAAGTGCCTCAAATGGTGGAACTTTAATGCTCGTATGATAACTATTATTGTATGAGAATTTAATCAGCGGTAAGTGTCTATTCCAACCATTTCCAAAGTCTATCACGCAAGCGCGTAACATATCTTCCAGTGTCTGAATGGTTCTTTCGCTTTGTCCATCATCTGCGGATGGTATGTCATACTCATATCCAGACGAGTACCCAAATCCTTTTGAAATTCCCTCCAGAAGTTTGACGTAAATCTACTGTCACGGTCATAAATGATCGAGACTGGTATTCCATGTCTCGTGACTACTTCTTTCAAGTACATTCTTGCTAATTTGTCCATAGAGTCATTTTCTCTCATCGGTAAAAAGTGTGTAGACTTGGTAAGTCAGTCTACAATTACCCAAATGGTATCATAACCACTTGACGTCCTTGGGAGTTTGGTGATGAAATCCATGGTAATATTGTCCCACTTCCACTGAGGAATCTCATGTTGCAACCAACAAACCAGATGGTTTTTGGTTTTCAGCTTTGACCTTTAGGCATGTCAAACACTTGCTAACATAGGTGGTAATATCGGCTTTCATGTTGGGCCACCAGTATAATTTCTTCATGTCTTGGTACATCTTGTCGTAACCCAGATGAACAGAATATTTTGACTTGTGGGACTCATGCATAATCAAAGTCCTTAGATCACCATAGCACAGCAACCAACTTTTGTTATTTAAACACAGTGTTCCGTCAGCATGCGGTTCCAACTTTTCTTTCTGGGGGTTTTCTGATTCCCTTGAAGTTTCAACCAGCATACCTCCCACACCTTCAGCCTCGAGGTTTTCTGTTTTTCTTGCCTCGGTCTAAGCTTCTAAAATTTTCTTGGTAAGATCCAAACCAATAGTCATAACTAAGGCTCAAACACGTAATGGCTTAATTCGTTCTTTTCTTCTTAAAGCGTCAGCCACTGCATTTGCTTTTCCTGTGTGATAACGAATTTCGCAATCGTAATCAATGAGAAACTCTAACCAACGACCTTTTTAAAGAACGGGTCCGGGTACGGGATTTTGTCTTGACTCGTTTTTGGGTCAAACGAACTCCGTTTTCGGTCTAGTCTTTTTCATTCTTCGTTATTTGATCCCTAGAGTAGTTTAGAAGCAAAAATTTCTTCGTAGGGTTATTTTTAAAGGTTTTAGGTTTTCCCCCCTTTGTTCGGGATTCGTGCTTTCGTTTTTTAGCTTAAATTCATAATTTTTAGGTTTTTCTTAAACGTTTTTGTTCGTTATCATCTAATTTGACTTTTTCAACTTCCCAAACTAATTCCTTCCTTCAAACTCAAATCTTCGATTGTATCGATTTTCCATTCCAGCCTCGTTGGGGATAAACGACCCGGGAACACTCTATACTACTTCTCGGTTTTATTGATTCTGCTTTTAGACTATTCTTATATATATATTTTATATTTTATTATATATTATATATATTTTAAGGTATAGTTTGGACGAATCAATGTCCAATCTTTAATAGACTCGATCTTGGCGGGATCCACGCGAATGCCTTTACTGTCAATCACGTGATCGAGGAACTATACTTTGGGAATCCAAAATTCACACTTGGAAAATTTGGCATACAACTCTTCTTTCTTAAGCAACTCTAAGATTAACTTAAGATGCTCTTCATGCTCTTGCTTGCTCTTTGAGTAGATCAGAATATCGTCAATAAAGATGATCATGAATTTATCTAGATATGGCTTGCACACCTGATTCATGAGATCTATAAATACAGCCGACGTGTTAGTCAAGCCAAATGGCATAACTTGAAATTCATAATGGCCGTAACGAGTTCTGAAAGCGGTCTTTGGGATGTCTTCTTCACGAACTCTCAGCGTATGATAACCCGACCTCAAGTCGATCTTCGAGTAGACACTCGACCCTTGAAGTTGATCGAATAAATCATCAATTCTTGGAAGCGGATAACGGTTCTTCACCGTTAGCTTACTTAATTCCCGATAATTGATGCACATCAGGAATGATCCATCTTTCTTCTTGAAAAACAAGACCGGAGCTCCCCAAGGTGAGGAGCTGGGTCTTATGAAGCCTTTGTCGGAAAGTTCTTGCAGCTGATCCGATAATTCTTTTATCTTAGATGGAGCCAATCGATAAGGCGCCTGTGCTACAGGTGCAACACCATGTATCGAATCGATTTGAAATTCCACTTGTCGGGTTGGTTTAATACCCGACAAGTCCTTGAGAAATACTTTGGGAAAGTCTCGAACAATAGGTACATCTTCAAGTCGCTTCTCCTCCGACTTGTCTTCAGCCTTCTTTGCGGTAACATGTGCCAAAAAGACATGACATCCTTTCAGCAAATACTTTTGCGTTTTGGTGCACGAGATGATGTTTAATCAAGACCTGTGCTCGTTGTTGCTTCCGTTACCACGAACAATTAAGATTTCATTTCCAAAGGGGATACGAATGATCTTTTCGTCACAAATGATCACAACATGATATTTTACTAACCAATCCATCCCAATTATAACGTCAAAACTACCAAGTTCTACGGGCATTAAATCGATGTTGAATGGATGATTTAAGAAGTTTAAAGTGCAACCCTGCATGATAGTCTTAACTCTAATTATTTTTCCGTCGGCTAGTTCGACATCATAATCATGGTCTAATGTAGTTGGGATAATATCAATCAAAGAACTAAATGCAGTAGACACGAAACTCCTATCGGCACCAGTATCAAATAAATCGAAGCATGACGGTTGTTTAGGAGGAACGTACATGTAACAACATCGGAGTTCGGGTTTGTCCTTACAGTGCCCACAACATAAGCCCTTGCCACAACATTACCATTCCCAACTTGATTTCCCTGATTTTTGTTCTTTAATTTCGGCAATCCCTATTGTAATAACCTTGAGCTCTACATTCAAAGCAAGTGAGAACCCTTTGATTTTCCCCTGGGCTCTTTGGTTATTGGCAGCAGCAGGCTGGCTTCTACAGTCTCGGGCCAGATGGCCAGTCCTCTTACAGTTGGTGCACTTGGGAGCACACTGCCCATCGTGATGGTAGTTACATTTAGGGCACAATGGTTTAGATCCTCCATACACTTTCTTTTCCCCATGCCCAGCAGTATAGGCCCTTGCCACATTATGCCTTTTGAAAAGCTGTTGTTGGTTCAGGTTGTTTCAGTAGTTATCGTCGAGCTTCCTTTTGTTTTCAGCCTGACGGTCAGCCAAAGTACGGATCTTCTGATCCATCAGTTCAGTGGCAAACTCAATTGCATCCTACACTATCTTTGGCTTAGAAGCCATCACACTTCCTTGAATCATGTCGGGAAGTCCACCGACATACTTCTCGACCTCATCCGATTCCTCGGGAAACATTCTCGAACACATCAGTGCCAACTCTTGGAAACATTGGTTGTAGCTCAACACACCAGTACCTTTAACTTTCAGATTCCATAGTTCAATCTCTAGCTTCTTGATTTCGCCTCTTGGGCAGTACTTATCAGTCATCATCTTTTTCAATGCTTTCCATGTCATTCCATATGCAACCGCATGACTAACAGTCTTAACGTAGGAGTTCCACCACATTAAAGCATTTCCCTAGAGAGTACATGTAGCAAACTTGACTTGATTTGCAGTAGTGCAGTTGCTTATGTGGAATACGGATTCCATTTTCTCGAGCCACTGAGTTAAACCAACAACTCGTTTAGTACCCTTGAAATTAAGGGGTTGGTATTTCAAGAAGTCGTTGTAAGTGCACTCACGAGCAGCTCGCTCTGTCCTTCTACTACCAGTTCCTAAATCATGGTTGTCATCACCATTTCTACTGGTTCTGTCTGCTTCAATTTCTGCCAATGCATCAACAACTCCTTGGGCAATTAGTGCCTTAATGGTGGCATCGGTCATAGGTACGGGGGTGGTGGTTGCTGTGGTGGTTCTTTTCTTTGGCGGCATTTTCTTCAAAATCACAAGAAAATACAATACACGTTAAATTTCATATAATCATAAACGCGACATGACATATGCACAATAAATAAAATGAGATCACATCACACAGTGAAATATACAACCGAAGTGAAATCATCAATGACATAAATAAATCAACATTCATACATAATAACATCGATAATCAACATGATAGTTCTGATTACAACATGATCAGTACAATTGAGATACAAAATGAAAATACAGTCCTAAGGCAATGCTAGCTGGGAGTTACCCATAATACATAACATGCCATACAAGATAGATAAATGATGAAACAAAATCCATGCAGCCTACTAGCTGGGAGTTACCCATAAAACTTAGTAGGCTATACAGGATAGCAAACAAATGATACAATACCAACAGCTACTACCAGCATCAGCTAGTCCATCCCGTGGCTCTGGATCTCTAGCGGGCTTTGGATCTCTAACGGTGCGTACTAGCTCTACGAACCTGTCATGATCATGCTGGATGTGTCTCGTCAATCTGTCCTCATCGCTAATCCTCTGCCTCTATAGTAAACTGATCTGCTCACGCAATGCCTTGACCTCTGCTTGACATGCTAGGAGCTTAGCATGTGCCACCCTATTACAGTCCATGAACTGTGACCATACCTGCCGGGCATGTCTAGACTCACTCTCTACAAGTACATCTGTGTGAAGATGATATCGCCTATCTCTAAACAATGTGTTGACTCGGGCTCTATGAAGAGCTCGGTCATCATGGGCATCCTCCAATCAAACATGTATCTCATGAGTATCCCTAGCAAAAGTAGTAGAAAGATCTGTCACTCTTTGGCTTAAGCCCTTAATAGTGGTCAGTGCTCTCTCCTCCATATCCTCAACCATGTCATCTCAAACATCCTCGATCCCATAGCCAACCTCTCTAGACACAGGGCATCCAGGGGTGGCATTCACAGTTGCAACATCCAATCCAATCTGTCTAGCAGCAGCAGCTGAACTCTCCCCGACCTCAAATCCGAAAACATAAGCAGTGAAGCAAGCCCTCTTCCGAAGCGGCATGTCCGCCTCAGGAATGTCATCTCTGTGAGTAGTAGATGGTAGCAACAGGGGTGGTGATGGTATCTCTAATGGATGGTAGGTGGATGGTGATTAGCCCAGTGGTGCCTTAACATAGGTAGGGCTAGTATGAGTGGGTGGTGATGGTAGTGGTAGTGGTGGTGAGGGAATCTAGGGGAGTAGAGATGATAGTGGAGTAAGTAGAGATGGTGGCGGTGATGAAGGTAGTTCAGCAGCAACCGCAACAATGAGTGTCTCGGTAGCAGCTGACATCGGTGTCTGGGGTCGGACAAATATCCTAGCCCTGCGAGGTCTGGGTGATGGTGGTGTGGGCGCAGACTCATCGATCTCAAATGCCTCTGTATCCCTAGCTGAGGGAACAAGGTCAACAGCAGGTACATCAGAAGAGTCAGCCGGAGCTAGATGCTCCTCCTCCTCCTCGTCATCATCCTCTTCCTCCTCAGAGGCCTCCTTCTCATCCTCGTCATCAGCATCATCCTCGGAGGACTCATCATCATTATCTCCTCCGTCAGCAGGATAATCAGCAGGATCCTCCTTGGGATCCTCCTTCGGATCAGAGTCAGCAACATAGCCCGGTGATAGGGCTGTAGGTAAATCATCATCTGGTAAAGGCTAATCCTCAATAGGTGCCTCAAAGTCAGATGGTGCCAAGTACTCCGGGTACTCTGGCTCAGGTACGTAATCTGGTGAAAGTGGTGCCCGCTTTGGCTCCTCAGGGCCAGGCACATTGGTATGTGCTTAATTACACATACCGTTTTCCATTAAAACCGGACTTAAATTACCCAAAATGTACCAAAAATACATTGTATTTATATGTTTTCACTTATTTTGTGCAGGAAACGGATATCTAAGAAAAGGACGAAAAATTAAGCAAAAACGGACAAAACCAAGCACGGAGTAGAAAAGCGTGGAAAAGAGTGGAAAAGCCAAAGTCAAATTGAAGCCAAAGTCAACAGTCAAAGCCGATGCCGGAAATGAAGAATACTTAATGGGCCCACCCGCACCCATCTAATGGGCCGGGAAAGACCATTAGTATATAACTAGAAGACTTAAAAGCCCATTTTGATTAAAAGGCCCAATTTCCTTTTAAAACATAAACCGGCCCAATGTTAAACAAAAAGCCTAAACTGTTAGCCATTGTTATCACCACAAGGACGAAAATTGTAATACAATGATTAACTATTGAGGGCCTTTTCTGCCACATTCCCAAACTTATAACACCACATGGACTAACAATGTAATCACACCATACAAAATGGAGGACCATTCCTGCCATCAACCCCAAACTTCAACCCTGTTATACACACAACAAATTTTCCCGCCCAAACCAAACTCTACTATTCACGCTTCCCTGTTCCCCCTCCTCTACCACTGTTCACCTCCATCAAAAAATGTCACCTTCCCACTCACCCCACACCCACAAACCAACAAGGATACCTTGGCAATCCCCAACTCCCTCATTCGGCAAAAGAAAATGACAAGAAATTAATGGTCAAGATCAATTTTCTTGTTGGCTACTCAAAATGGACGGCATAGATGGTGATTATGGCTCACTCACACAACAAACACACAATCTGAAGTCTCTTTACAAAGAAACACAAGCCAAGACCTAGAATCTTCTTGGTTCTTGTATAAATAGGGCCTTTGTAAGCCCTTGTGGCATATGTAGTTTTTAAAAAAAACCTAGTTTAGTTTCAGTTAGTTTTATGCACTTTTAAATTCCCAAGTATTGTAATTTTTTTTAAGTTAATGAAAAATTGAGTTTTAAGTAAAAAGTCTAAGTTTAAATCCCTTTGTTTTCTTATTGTCTTAATGTATCTCAAAGTTGTTTTAAGCTCTCATTTAGGCAATTAATCAACCTGTTTTAACAAAAAGCTACTTAAGTATATAAAGTATTAAGAAAATTTATAAAAAACCAAAAAAAATCCTCCCCTCAAAAGTACCTCAGCTTAAACTGGATGATAAGCTAATTGTGGAAGAGCTTATAGGACCCTACTAGCTTGTTTTATACAAGCTAGAGCTTGTAGAATCTTTTTATCACCCTTGTTTTGAGCAAAGGGTATTGTAAGTCCATATTTACATTTTTGCTTATTTACTGTAGCAAACTGCTTATTACTGCTTATTTTGCTGTTCTTTCTGCTTATTTATGCTTTGTTGGGCTTATTTGATCTTTGTTAATGCTTTAATGCTCTTTGTTTAACTTTTTGCTTAGATCTGTCATTTAGGTGCTCATATTGCTTATTGCTTATTTGATTAAACTAGTGCTTATCTTTGTTCTAAGTTTGCTCATTTTAACTTAAATATGCTTATTTGTCTGCTGTTTTAACAAACTTCTACTTAATTCTTTTAAAAACAGTCTAAAAAATTGATTTCAAGAATTAAGGGAGTGTTTAGGATAGTGGTTAAAAACGAGTCATTTTGCTATTTAACCAAATGGGTCACTTAGTTAACTTTGGCCAGCTGTTTTAAGTTGTTTTTCACAAGTTTTCTTAGCTTTTAAGTTTAAAAAGTTGTTCTTATGTTTGTTCTAGCTTGGTCTTAGAAACTGTCATCCCAAAAACAGTTTTTAAGCTTCTTTGCTTAAGCTTTCCTAAATCCACTTTTTGAGTCTTGTTTTGGGTCTATTTTAAGTGTCTAAGTAATTAAGACTTTTTGGTTAGCTTGTTTTTTTTTTTTAAAATTGTCAAAGTTTTTAGTGTCAAGTCTTAGTGTCAAAACCTCTTTTTAAATCCATTTTATCAGATAGCTTAAATGGTTTTTAGTTTTTAAAAATTTGAATATAAGCTCATTTAGAGCTATGCTCCATCTGTTTTAACTCTATTTTTAGTCCTGAGCTTATTTGCCAGCTTATTTATAAGTTGGCTTTAAGCCCCTTTGAAACTAGTAACATCTCCCTTGGTGCAAAACCCTCTTTTCAGCTCTTTTATTTAGCTTATTTGTCATTAAACCTTAGTTTTTATTTTGCTTTTCTAGAAAGCCTATAAGTAGCTCTTTAAGCTCCTACAAGCCAGAAAGCCAAAAACCCTTCTAGGTAGCTTGTTTTTAAGCTAGAAAAGGGCCTTTTGGGCTTTCCACCTAACAGTACTAACTCCAAGTTAGTACTGTTGAGGCATTTTTGCTTATTGAAGCTTATTAGCTTATTACTTCTGCTTATTTAGGATTAGCCTAGCTTTTTAGAGTAGATTAAGCTCTTTTTAGCTTATTATCTTTAGTTTAGAGCTTATATAAGCTTATTTACCTTTTTAGAGTAAATTTTAAGTGTTTATGAGTTTTTTTAGCTTATTTGCCATTCTAGCCTATTCTAGTTGTTAATTTTCGTTCTTAAAGTGCTTATTAGATATTGCTTATTGTCTATCTTAGCTTATACTAAGTTTTCACTTGCTTATTTGCCTAAAACTGCCTAACAGTTAAGCACTTTTTAGCTTTAGTATAAAATTAGCAAACTGCCTTTTTCTTTTGCTTATTTTCGTGCTTATTTGTAAGTTATTACAAAAAATTTTCCTTTTTTTTAAAAGTTGCATATAGTTAGGCTTTTTCAAAAAGTTGTAAAAAAAATGAGAAATAAAAGTGTTGGGATTAGGGGAGGCCCCGAGTGAGCAAGACTCGAACTCGGGACCTCAACCCCATCAACCAACACTTTTATAACACACCTCTACCGATGTGCTACAATAGCTCATCCGGTAGAGGTTTGCTTTATTAATTATATAAGCCCACTTTAGCCTTTAAGCCCATAGCCACTTTTAAGCTTAAATAGCTTATTTATAAGCTGTTTTTCCAGTTTTAGATTTTTCATAGGATCTTTATAGTTTAACTTATTTTTCCTAAATTTTTCAGAATTTTTTATAATCGTTTGATATTTTTTATCATTTATTTTCTTTTAAACTGTTTTTTAATTATAATAAATTAAATCAAAATCAAAAAAATATTTTTCTTTTTTAGAAAATTTTATTTTATCAGTCTTCACTTAGGAAAAATAGAAAATCTTTCGTAGGGTCGTTTTTGCAAAATTTTATTTTTTAAAGAACGGGTTTCGACCCCGTTTTTGTTCTCTCATTTTTGAGCCCGTTTTAGCTCCGTTTTTAGTCTAGTCTTTTTTATTCTTCATTTTTAGTCACATAGAGTAGTTTAGAAGTGAAAAAGTCTTTGTAGGGTAAATTTTTAAGAATTTAAGTTTTTGACCCTTTGTTCGGGGCTCTTGCTCTCGTTTTTTAGTTTTATTTCATACTTTTTAGGTTTTTCTTAATCGTTTTTGCATATTAGTAGATAGTTTAGCTTTCTAATCCCATTAATCATTAATATCATTTAAATTCCAACTTTTTGACTGTACCGATTTTCAAGTCCAGCCTCGTCGGGGATAAACGTCCCGGGAATATCATACTCCTCGGATTTTATTGATTGTCTTTCTTTTAAACTTTTCAAGGGCAACTTGAATTATTTTTAGGTTATATTAGTAGTAGTATATTTATAATATATTAATTATTTATTTACCCTCGTAAAAAAGGCTGTCACACATAGTCTGGTGATGGCGGGTGCTCAGGTCCAGACACATAGTCTGGAGATGGTGGTGCCTCTACAAGTGCCTCTGGCTCATTATCAGAAACCCACTGGAACCTCTATGGCTCCGAATCAAAATAAACAGACGTGTAAGTGACTGTGGATGAAGACATGACTGCTGAAACAATAAAATAAACTTATATAAGTATATTATATAAGATCAGTATATTATATACATAATATAATATAAACACGTATATAGATCATGTAAGCAGTCAATGCAACTCAATAATGTATGTATGTCTCGTGAAAAACTTTTGTATGATGCAATATTTGAAAACGGTTATAGTCCAAGTAAAAACATATGACCTGGTTCTCTATAACCTTGGCTCTAGATACCAATCTGTAACACCCCTAAATAGGGCCACAACAGAATATGGGTCTGAGAGTGTTACATCATAGATCAATAGTACAAGATATGAGAACGACCTCTATATGTGTCGTTTGAAAATGATACATTGGATTTAATAAACTTGTTTGTTACTGATGTGTCGTCATGTAGGTTGTTATTTATTATCAAGTTTTACTATTTATTTTATGCCGACTATACCTAAAACAACACTCTAACGGGCAGTGTACCCGATCAGATGTAGCTTCGTGGTAAGTAGGGTGTCGATCACTGAGAGTGGAAGTTAACTCTTAATTCTACCGGTATTTTATTTACCTAGGTTTAGTACTAATCTAATCTAATTATTCTAATTAAATCTAATTAAACCTAAACTAACGCAAAGGGGGGTTTTCAGCCTGAGAGACTGGCACGAGTTTAGTTCTAATTATCCTAAGGTGATGACAAATAACGCACACAAATGATTAACAAAAGATTGGGAAGCAGTCAAATCTGAGGAAAACGTATTAGCCAGTTTAATCTAATAATATGCCTTGATTGTCTATTCGTGCAATGATTGTATTAATTCGTTGGTGGTATATCATTCTAAAGTTAGGTGGATCTTCTCCCTAGACTCGAGGTTTGTCGCTAGTTAATCCTGTCATAATTAACCTAAACCCGCATAAAGCTCACACTGTTGATTATAATCTATCTAGGAAACTATATTGGTGGTTATATTGAATCCTAGCTCATGGAGGCTTTACCAACTTATTGCTTAATGGAAATTCATATACTAGTAGTCCACACCCACTTAACTACCTATGGAAACAGGATGTTATGTGTAATCCTAAGTTACCGGCTTAGTCTACCTATCACTTAAACCATAGATGAAACAGGGCTTTCGATTGGGTGATCTTTATTATCTAGCTATATGAATATATGGTTATATGTTCTATCCTGGACTCTTAGCCTACGCCCAAACAACACCGAAGTTGCAGCGCATTAAATATGTAGGACTAGACCCAGTTGAATGATAGGGAAAACACATAATTAAGCACATAAACGGGTATGAAGTGATAAACATAATCAACATGCAACGAATAAAGAACAATCGATATAAAGATAAATCAAAACATTATATTATTATAAGCATGGCTAATACCTAAAGGTATTAGCTGATAGTCATTGTAACAATACACGAAATCATAGATGAACGATTAAACACAATGCTAACCGAACGCGTATAGTAGAGTGTAGAGATTACAAGAGTTTTCTCATCGATTAGCCCACTTTATAGGACCTTCATGGCTTCATAAATCTTCTGAAAATCGGACTTGGTGGTAAAAAGCATACCGAAAGTCGTATTTAGGGTTTGGTATTTATAAACTCTAAAAATTGGTCGATACGACGTATCGGAGCTCAATACAGCGTATTGGATTTGCTTGGCGTGGGATCCAAGAATAAAATATTCCAAAATTCTTGCGCAGGAATTGGATACGCCATATTTGATTTTTGGATACGGTGTATTGATGTTAGAATTAGAGACTTTTTGAAACTCTTCGTTTATGCTTCAAAACATATCTTTTTCTCCATCTTTTGCAAACTACTCGATAATTACTGCAAATAACAAATATAAACAATTAAGTACCAATTCTTGCAATACTTATACAAAATGGGTTATTTACATGGGATAAATGATGCTATAAAATAGACTTTATTTGATGTCATCA
>BQNB010143165.1:0-17029 GCA_026074375.1 Tanacetum coccineum | reverse complement strand
TCTGTATCTAGTTTAGGTTTAGTAGCCATTGGTGTACCAACGCTATCACATTTATCCATACCATGTTTTTTAAGTATTTCTAAAGCGTACTTGGCCTTTTTGATAAAGATACCTCGTAGGGATTGGTGGATCTGAACTCCTAAAAAGAATTTCGTTTCCCCTATTAAGGACATCTCAAATCTACTATGCTTTAATTTTTCAAATCTTTTAGAAAATTTTGGGTTTGTAGACCCAAAAATAATGTCATTAACGTAAATTTGCACAAGTAGAATGTCCTCCCCGTATCTTATCGTGAATAGAGTAGGTTTAATGGTACCTTTAGTAATACCTTTGGACATCAGAAAATTTGAGAGTTCATCATACCAAGCTCTCGGAGCTTGCTTCAATCCATATAGAGCTTTCCTTAGATGGTAAACTTTTTCTAGATGATCAAGATCAACGAATCCATATGGTTGTGCAACATGAACCTCCTCCTTCACTGGACCATTGAGAAATTCTGTTTTCACGTCCATCTGATAGATTGGAAAAGACTTATGTGCAGCATAAGCGATGAAAATCCGCACAGCTTCCAAGCGAGCAACTAGAGCAAATGATTCCTCGAAATTAATACCTTCTTCCTGAGCATATCCCTTAGCTACAAGTCGTGCCTTATTGCGAATTACAGTTTGATCTTCATCCTTTTTGTTCTTCCATAACCACTTTAACTTGATTACAGTCTTGCCAAAGGGTTTGTCGATGAGTTCCCAGACTTGTAGTCTATTGAACTTATGAAGCTCTTTCTGCATTGCCTTTATCCATGCTGAATCAGCCATTGCCTCTTTAAGGGTTTTAGGTTCAACAGTACTCACATTGAGTACGAACATACACATTTTAGGATTTGTTGCAAGTTGTCATCTTGTTTGCACTTGCTTGGATGAATTTCCAATAACTTGTTCTAGTGGGTGATCTTTGGTCCATCGGTATTCGGAATCATGTTGTTGATAGAAGGTATGCATATTTGAATTATCAATATTGCGTGAGGAAGACTCAGCAACTTCTCGTACCGGTGTACAGAAAGGATTGATAAATTCATTTTGTTGGAACTGTGTATCTTCTGCTTGATTATCGTTGTTTTCCTCAGCAATAAAATTTGTTGGAGCTGTCGGTTCTAATGTAGATTGAATATTCGTTGTAGGTGATGTGTCTTGTTGTTTAGAATTGTTGGTGACAGAAGAAGACTTTTTGACACTTGAAGTACCTGTAGTGAAAAATTTGTCATACAAAGGACCGAATAGAAGATCTAACTCTTATTGTGATGAAGTTGTTGTATCCACTGAAGGAGAAAAATCTTGTAGTTAGGGCGCAGGGCCAGAGTTGTCATAATCTGACGCCTTTTGTCATTGGAGAATGAGGCCTAAAGTGTTATTAGCAACAGACGTCTCTAACATCTCTTTGATTTCAATAAATTTAATATGTATGGATTCAACTATCAATTGGGTTCTCTTGTTGTAAACTTGATATCCCTTAGACTGAGTGTAGTATCCCACCAGAATGCATGGATCCCCTTTTTCTTTCATCTTGTCAAGATTTTCACCATCTCTAGTTATGTAACAAGTGCAACTAAAGATGTGAAGGTGTCTGATTGAAGGTTTCCTGTCATTAATGATGTGTATGTAGTCTTCTCATGTGTTGGGATGATTATAGATCTATTTTGAGTATAGCATGCAGTTGCAATTACTTCAGCCCAAAAGAACAAAGGAAGTTTAGAAGCTGAAAGCATCGTTCGAGCAGCCTCAACCAGAGTACGGTTTTGTCTTTTGACAACGCCGTTCTGTTCAGGTGTTCGAGGAGTAGATGTTTGATGTTCAATTCCTTCTTCTTTGAAATATGCATAGAGTGTCTTGTTTAAGAACTCTATGCCTCTGTCAGTTCGAACAGTAATCACTTGAGCTTGAAGATTACGTTAAATCATCTTGAGAAAATCTTTTAGAACTTCTGGTGTTTCATCCTTGAATCTTAGAAATAGAGTCCAAGTATATCTGGAGTAGTCGTCAATAATTACCAGAATGTAGCATTAGACCGTACAAGTCCATATGAAGCAGATTTAGCTTTCCTTTTGAACTTGGAACAAACTTTGTCTTGAATGAACTTCTTTTTTCTTTACTTACTTAACAAGAGGAACATAGTTGATCCTTGACATATTTCAATTTTGGTAAACCAATCACGATATCCTTCTTTGAAAGCAAGTTGATGTAGTCGAAGTTAAGATGAGAAAATCTTCGATGCCATAACCATGCTTGAGTTGTGAGGCTTTAGCCATGAAATAGATTGGAGTTGATGAAGTCGTTTCTTGAAGAGAAATTGTAAAAAGATCAAATCCATGATTACCAGTGAGTAAATCATTTCCCTGAAGATCTCTAACAAAACAAGTAGATATCTGGAAAGCAACCTCCAAATCTGCATCACAAAATTGACCAATAAACCCTGTTGATCGTGATATTTCCTTAAACCAAATCTCCATAACTGTAGTATATTGGAAATCATAACACAATCAAGGATTAGTGTGTAGGCCGATTTCTAGAGAGAGAAAATGGGAAGTTCTAGTGAGAGAAAGACACTTAGTGTGTGTTTGTTATACAATGAACAACCAACCCTTCCCATGGCTAGAACGGGTGTTTAAATACAAGAGTTTAAGTGGGCTATGGAGTGGGCTAACATATGGGTAAAGACCCGACCCAACACCATAATTCATACGCTAACGATTAAACTATGATATATGCTATTCTAGACAATACACGAGGTGACCGAGTATTTTTTCGTAAACCTAACAATTCCCCTTAAGGGAGGTCACCTTAGAAAATACAGTTTACAGCATATGTATTGACCCGGTTTCTGCCTAATGTTAAAGGAGGGCTGCTCTTTTCACCCTTTATCTTAACATTTCTTTTCCATTCTTTAACCCCTTCAGTGCTTACCGAGACTTCATTACTAGTACCTTGTTGGGTATGTTCCAGTACTAGCTCCATCTCAGTCCGCACTATTGCCTTATTCATATTACTCCTTTTGTAATCATTCCTAAGGACTTCTACACTAACTAGTGAGTTGTCCCTGGGTAGATCCCTCCGGCTCTGGCAGGATTATGGGAAATAATACCTAACTAAACCATCCTTATAACTTTGATAAAGTAAATACACGGTCGGTCTTTTGGTACTGTTCTCTTCGCCATAAAACCATTTAAAAATGAACCAAGGTACTTGTGATATAGATATCAAAGTCGTTGTATCTTGATTGTAAACGCTCCCCCTCAACAAGTGCGTCGATATTCGAAATTGATTGGCAGATAGAGGGAGTACGTGCTTGAGTCTTAATTGAACACATTTTTATCAGATTTATTATTTAAATCACATTCTCTCCCCTGATCAAAAATTTCAAACCCTTTGAGATTTAGGATCTCAATTGATTTAAATATGTTAGAATATTTGGGAGAAAATGTGGTCTGATTATATACAAGCCAATATTGGAACCTATATATGCTCCCCCTCAATTTATGAGGGATTCTGTTAGTGTCAGTTATGATGAGTTTATAAATGATTTTGAGTTTAACGAAAAACTCATTAAAAATTCATAGACTGACACATAACATCTAATTCCATACTACTTATATGTACAAGATGTATGTTACAAAACAGATGATATTGACCTTAATGTTGGAAAGATGAAATCATTATATTCTCTTGATTAGTCGGTAGTCAATATCTCTGAACCTTCCACTAAAGAAACATTCGAGATTCCTAAAGATTATTTAGATCTTTAACCTTCTACCAAATATCTCAATGAAATATTGATTGTTGTAGTGGAGGTGGTGGTGGTGGAAGTGTTGATGTTGTTTCAGTTGTCGCTGTAAAGCTGGAAGGAACATCGGCTGATGCAGTGAGAGCTCTGAAGAAGTTTGTGTTATGCAGAGTCTCCACAGATATATGAGGATTGGGTTCCTTTTCTTCTTTTGTAGATCCAAGACATGATTACCCTTTCCAATTGGCACCCAGGCATTAAATAGCAGAATCTGATCATCAGATCTTGTGGTAGCAGAAGAGGGAATATGCTCATTAGCCATGTTATCTGCACAATTCTATCAACAAAGATAGGTAAACATGACATATGTTTGATGCTAGATGAGAATTTTAGCCATGGTTGATTGACATGCCATATTTTATTAAGGTGAGATTAAATCACAAGCGGTAGACTTAAATCTTCATCAAACTGCTACAGTTTGCCTTCTCATATATAAATATTCATATCATAATCAAACCGCTATTAGGAAATTTATCAAACCGTTATTTAGCAAAAATGACAAGCAGTTATCAAGAACATTTATAGCAAACCGCTATCAAGCATTTTCAAGCAAACAGCTATCAATCACACGTAATTCAATCACATTTCAACTTTCAATTCAGGATCTTAGGGACCTAATTCCAACACATAAAGTACAATCCTGAGCATAACACGAGTGCGCAATCACTTAATCGACAACAATCAAACTGCAATCGACTAGCAAAAATCAATCAACATTAAAAAATCATTCAATCAGATCATATAAACGCATGGGGATCATATTTGAACATCAAACTCGAATAATCTAATCCTAACAACCATATCCTAGCAATTCAAAGTTGGCAGATTTAGTCCCTGGGATTTCAAACTTCTTGTACTTACGGTATTAAGTATTTAGGGTTAAATAAGATTAGCAAATGGCACAACTGGTCCTTGTAGTTAATTACAGCTAGGAAACATTTAGCAAATTGGACATAAGTCCCTAATCTTTCTAACTAATGACACATTTGGCTCTTAACTCCCCTTTAAATTATAACCCTATTTAAATACAAAACCGTTTCTATTTAAGTATATGATGATTTAATACGACCGTTTAATGTCATAAAATTTGAAAAAAACACTCTCCCCTTAATTGATGACCCGTTTTCTATTGAAAAGTTGTAGTCATTGACTAAGTGTCAAATTTTTTATGAGAAATCCAGATCTGATTGATTTTTCAAACAACACTTTTACCACCGTGGTTAACACAAATAATTTTTGAAGAATCATAGAATAAAAATTATTTGGATAAAAAGAAGACTTCTCTTCTTGGTCCAGAAATAATGCACTTAGGTATACATTAGATTGAGGTTGCATGGATATAAAGTAATCCATGCCCGGGAGAACTTAATCACCCGTTGTCAGGAACAACCATCTTTTTGGCGACATGCTTTCCTTATTTTGAAAAGCGGGTTGCAGTCTGAAAGAACTGCAAGCCATTTAGACATGTTTTGAAAAGTTTGAACTTCTGTTCGAGCTTCATTTAAAGGCCCGTGTCATTATTGAATGACATTTCTAGGTCCGTAAATGTTATCGATAAGCAGAAGACATGTCTTGAAAAACTATTTTTGGTATTTTATATTTTCTGATTTTTATGGATTTTTGTTGGTTTTCTGTTTTTGTAATTTCTTTTTGAGTTGGAATATGTACATATTTACATAGGATACTTGAAGCAAATCCGTTACTTATCCTGATTATCCTGAAGACGTTTGAGTGTCTCTGGCTTCATACTCTTCATGCCAAGCAGCGGGAGAATGAATTCGAATCGTTCTCTGGGCAGTGCCTTAGTGAATATATCTGCCAGTTGATACTCTGTCCTCACGAAATACAACTCAACCACTCCCTTTTCCACTTGTTCTCTGATGAAATGATGTCGAATGTCGATGTGTTTAGACATGGAGTGTTGGACGTTGTTGCAGCAGAGAGCTATGGCACTCTTGTTGTCACAATAAAGAGAGATGTGATTGTATGCAAAGCCATAATCCAATAATTGAGACCGCATCTATAGGATTTGGGCACAACATCCATACATCGCGATGTATTCAACCTTTGTAGACGAGATGGACGTGCTAGTTTACTTCTTTGATGACCAGCTTACTAACTTGTCACCAAGGAACTGAGCACTGCCAGATGTACTTCTTCGAGTGTCTTGACAACCTGCATGATTTGCGTCTGCGTATGCTGTTAGTGCCATGGCGGTGTCTTTCGGATACCAAAGACCTATATTTATGGTTCCTTGGATATACCGAAAGACCCGTGTAACTTCTTTAAGGTACCTTTTAGTGGGCTTAGATTGATATCTATCACACATGCATACAGCACAAACTAGGTCAGGTCTACTAGCTGTGAGATACATCAGGGATCCAATCATACTGCGATATTGGGTCTGGTCAACAGGGATCCCTAAGAGGTCCTCATCTAGTTTTGTTCGCTCCACCATGGGAGTGTCAACAGGGTCACTTTTATGAAGATCAAATTTCTTTAAAATCTCATTAGCATATTTAGATTGATTTATGAAAATGCCTCTAGGATTCTGAGAAATTTGTAAGCCTAAGAAAAAGGATATTTGACCCATCATCGACATTTGAAATTTAGAGCTCATTTTAGTAGAAAAATGGTCATAGTCTGTGGGATCGGACGAGGCAAATATTATATCATCAACATATATTTGAAGATGAAGAGTGTGTTTGCCTGTTTTCAGAATGAACAAGGTTAGATCGACCACACCCTTGGAGAATCCTTATGCCAGAAGAAACTTCGACAAAGTGTCATACCACGCCCGGGGTGCCTGCTTTAACCCGTAAAGAGCTTTCTTCGGACGGTAGACATGATGTGGATGATCAGGGTCAACGAAGCCATCAGGTTGGTTAACATAGACTACTTCCTTAAGCTCGCCATTTAAGAATGCAGTTTTCACGTCCATTTGATAAACTGTCATATTTTTGCTGGCAGCATTGGCAAGAAATATTGATAGCTTCAAATCTAGAGACCGGGGCGAAGGATTCTTCAAAATGAAGACCTTCTTCTTGACGATATCCTTTCGCTGCAAGACGTGCCTTGTTTTTTAACACGTCACCATACTCATCAAGTTTCACCTTATAAATCCACTTGAGAGCAATAACCATACGTCCAGTCAATCAAATTCATGGATTTCATCTTGCATGGCTTGAAACCAGCAGTCTTCAATAACAGTAGATTTGAAGTTTTTCGGTTCGACTTTGGACAGTACTGAATTGTAGAGGCACTACAAAGCATCTGTAGCAAGCTACTTCCGAGTGGATACAGGTCGAGAAGGGTTCTCAATAATATTATCAATAGGATGAGAGGCGGTCCATTTTCGGAGATGTTCATGAGGCTGAGTGGTTTGGTTGGATTCAGTTATCGCGATTACCCTAGAAGATGATGCTTCAGAGTTCTCATCTAGGGCGAACATATTAACAAATTGTTCAGGATCAGTCGCAGCAAAAGGATTTACTTCAAACAAATGCTCAGCTACAACACCATGATGTACCGAAGAGGATTGATGATCTGAGGATGATGTTAAATGACTTCCCGATGGTGCATCTTGATCACAGGAGATGGATACTGATGGACCGATTAAATTAACTAGGACTTGAACTGCATTAATAGTAGGAACCTGACGATCACCCGGTGGAGTGAAATATTAGCCGGGACTTGAACTACATTAATAGTAGGAACCTGACGATCACCCGGTGGAAACATTAGTTGGAACAGCAACTCTAATTCTTTATTGGTGGGAGGTACATATGGTATAGCAGGAGCAGGATTAGGTACGAGCCCTAAACTTATAAGTCCAGGCATTAAAAGGTTAGGTGCGGGTCCTGGACTGGAGTGTACAGGAGCCGTATGACCATTTTTAAAACATCAATCAACATGTAGTTTCTTCACACTTCTCCCCCTCAAAAATTGCATATGAGGTTGCTATTTTTTGATTGAACAAGTGAATAAGACTACAATCAAAGGTACGTTGATCCACTTGATGACAGAACGAGCATGGGAAAAACATGAAGTTTGTTGATGAGAATGGTCATAAACAAGAAGATTTCTCTTCTTCGAACGATAAAGCGTACTGAAGTGTACACCTTTCTTTACTTTGAGGAACGGGGCATGAAGTGTTGTTAGCAGATGCCATATGTCGTTGAAGAGCGAGGCTTGAACTAATGTGAACAGACGTCATTTTGTCATTGAAAAGCGAGGCCTGAACTGATGTGAACAGACGTCATTTTTTGTTGAAGAGCGAGGCCTGAACTGATGTAAAAAGACGTCATTTTGTCATTGAAGAGCGAGGCTTAAACTGATGTGAACAGACGTCATTTTGTCGTTGAAGAGCGAGGCCTGAACTAATGTGAACAGACGTCACTGTTCATGTGCATCAGATTTGTATCCCTTGAACCACTGGTTTATGAGATATCAGTCTTTTCGGCAACCAAACTTTGAGTCTTTCCTTTATAAGATTACAAGATGTACCTGCACTTGAGTTAGTAGTACCTGCACTGACATTAAGAGTTTGATCGCATTCATATGGGTTAGTGATATCACCATTTAAACCATTTGGAGGTTCACTGTCAATTTTGGTTGTGTTATCGGTGAACATCTTTCCGGTAGGCATCCACCTAAGACCAGCAATTTTGAAAATTCTACCCATCGGTTTCCACCTAAAGACAAGATCTAGGAGTGTTTGGTTTCTCATGCACAGCGGAAGACTTCTTGGGAGAAAACCTTTGTCCTATAGCAATCTGCCTACCAGGTTTTTGAGTATGACTCTTTGGTTCTAACTGTTTGTGTTCTTGTTGGTTGTTCAGCTACATCAGTTCTCGTTTCTTGTTCAGCAGCAACTACAATTCTCGCTAGTGTTGCAACATATTTTGGATTTGACGGACATGTTGTCTTTGTGTGCTTGTGAAGGATATTGGATATCATAACACAATTAAGGATTAGTGTGTAGGCCGATTTCTAAAGAGAGAAAATAGGAAGTTCTAGTGACAGAAAGACACTTAGTGTGTGTTTGTTATACAATGAAC
Organism: Tanacetum coccineum; assembly: GCA_026074375.1. Lineage (NCBI taxonomy): Eukaryota > Viridiplantae > Streptophyta > Magnoliopsida > Asterales > Asteraceae > Tanacetum > Tanacetum coccineum. The sequence continues at coordinate 8,138 of BQNB010143165.1, read as the reverse complement.
AACCAACCCCTTCCCATGGCTGGAAATGGGTATAAATACATGTGTTTGGATGCCCTAATGGGCTATGGTATGGGCTTACAAGTGGGTAAAAGACCCGGCCCAATACCATGAGTCATATGCTTACGATTAATAACTGTGACTTGAACTCATTATAGTATAACCAGACGATCACCACCGGTGGAGACTAATATTAGCCGGACATGAACTACATTAATTGTAGGAACCTGACGCTCACCCGTGGAAACAATTGGTTGGAACATGCTAAAACTCAAATCTTTAATGTGGTAGTACAAATGGTAATAGCAGGAGCATGATTAGGTACGAGCCCTGAACTTATAAGTCCATGCATCAAAAGGTTAGGTGCGGGTCCTGGACTGGAGTGTATAGGAGCCGTATGACCATTTTTAAAACATCAAGTCACATGTAGTTTCTTCTTCCCGACTTCTCCCCCTCAAAATTGCATATGAGGTTTGCTATTTTTTGATATGAACAAGTGAAAATAAGAACCTACAATCAAAGGTATGTTGATCCACTTGATGACATAACGTGCATGGGAAAAACATGAAGTTTGTTGATGAGAATGGTCATAAACAAGAAGATTTCTCTTCTTCCAACGATAAAGCGCACTGAAGTGTACACCTTTCTTTACTTTGAAGAATGGGGCATGAAGTGTTGTTAGCAGACGTCATATGTCGTTGAAGAGCGAGGCTTGAACTGATGTGAACAGACGTCATTTTGTCATCGAAGAGCGAGGCCTGAACTGATGTGAACAGACGTCATTTTTTCGTTGAAGAGCGAGGCCTGAACTGATGTGAAAAGACGTCATTTTGTCATTGAAGAGCGAGGCCTGAACTGATGTGAACAGATGTCATTTTGTCGTTGAAGAGCGAGGTCTGAATTGATGTGAACAGACGTCACTGTTCATGTGCATCAGATTTGTATCCCTTGAAACCACTTGTTTATGAATATCAGTCTGTTTTGGTCAACCAAACTTTGAGTCCTTTCCTTATAAGATTACAAGATGTACCTGCACTTGAGTTTAGTGTTTAAGGATTAATGTTTCTTAACTTAGTACCGACATTACATAATGTTTAGTACTTCAGCTGTACTTAAAACCGACAGTACAAAGTAGTAAGTACTTAGCTAATAGTTAGTACCGTTTTAGTAGACAATTAGTTATACCCGTTGAGAAGATATTTAAAAGATATTTATGAGATATTATATAAAAAGATATGTAAGCCTTTTAGGGTTATCCTTGAGATATAAAAGGAACCCTAGGCATAGTTAGAGACAACAGTTCTACACAAGCATAGAAAATATATACAATATCATAGTTAGCAATCTGTAATCTTCAAGAACACTTTAAACAAAGTTGTTATTCAGTTGATTCATTGTTTTTCTTAGTACCTGTGTTAAGATTCCGCATTAACACATAGTATTCAATCATTGTTTCTATATAGTCATTTGTATTTATACATCCTGGCTATCAAAATTTTTTTTTAGAGGGGAAGAAGTTGTAAAACCTAAAAATCTCAACAAATGTGAAATTACCAAAATACCCCTAATGCAAGAAAATCTATAAAAGCTTAAATAAACTTCAGTTTAATTACAGAAATTATGAAAATACAATATTTAGCAATTATGAAATTTTTTTGTAAGGTCAAAATACTTTATGTTATACAAGGAAAATAATTAAAATGATATATATATGTATTTGCCGAAATAATATATATTTATGTATTCATAAATTACAAATTAAATATAAATAATTAAGGATAATAACCAAAATAATTTTTGCAAAATTGAAATCTGATTTTATCTCTTTTGTAAGCCATAAGACTCGGCCAAATCCTATTTTAACTCTTTTATACATTTTATTTCATTAATCCTAAAAACAACAAATAAGCCGAAACCCTAAAATACCAAAGTGACGGCAAAAGAATTTTCCAAGGCAAGGACGAATTTTTCTAAGATCATTTGAAGGCTAAGGAGTGTGGGAAAAATAGTGGGAAGCTTGGGAAGTGATTGATTCGATTTTTGATATTGTTTTGGGTTCGAAAAGCTATACCGAGTGCATAAAATCATAAAATCATCAAAGGCCATCAAAGGTAATTTTATAACTTATATTTCATCATATTAACATGTTATAAACCTGAGAAAAATATCCATGCACTTTATTTCGATTTTATAAATTGAAACATATTCAAAACCCTAATTTAGAAATGAAAATTAAATCGGCATATAAAATATTGGTAAAATTTATTTTATATTTTTCTGGGGTTGTTCATATCTCATATAACTCAGAAAAATTGTTGGAATAATTTATACATGATTCGAATGATTTTTGGAGATTTCTTTGTATTTGCCGAATTCGAAAATGAGGAAAAAGGGAAGAAAAATGGTTAAAATGAATTAGGGTTAGGGTTTTGTTATTTTTTCCAGGTATAATTAATGCCAATGATTGGTAAATAATTGTGTTTGTGATTGGGGAAAATTTGATTAAGGTTTTGTGAATTAATATGTTAGCCGATTATGGTATAAAAGGTATAAGGACTTGTTATGTAATTTCTGAAACTATGGGGTCTATTTTAGACATGTTATTATACTTAGTATATTCTGTATAAAATAAGTTGGGGGGTATAAAATGTCATTTTGATATTATTTTGGATTTAAAATGGTTAATTTCATATATTATGTAATTAGAAAGTAATTAATTAAAATAGAGGGACTAAAATTGTAAATTCTGAAAAGTATAAGGTTTGGTTAGTAATTAATGTATAAAGTATGATTTTGTTATATTTGAATCTATAAGGGCTTGTTTTGTAATTATGGATAATTAAAGATAATGTTTAAGTAATTAATAAACCAAAAGGACTAAATATGTAAATTATGTAAAATTAAGGGTTTGACTTGTAAATACATAAAATGGAAGGTATAATCTGAATAAAATAAGAAACTTTGATATTTACACTTTTAACCTTGAAATTTGTTGATTTTGCATATTAAACCCTAAAATATGGAAAGCTGTCATATTTAACCCTAAACTTATAAGGTTGACATATTAAGTCCCTAAGCTATTTAAAATACTTAATAGAATCTCAAATGATGAATATTACTAATTTTGGAAACTTACTAAAAATGGAAAGTTACTAAAAATGGAAAGTTACTAAAAATGGAAAGTTACTAAAAATGGAAAGTTACTAAAAAATGGAAAGTTACTAAAAATAGAAAGTTTCTAAAAATAGAAAGTATAACTTAAATGAATGGTTTGTAATTCGAATTCATCATTTCTTTAGGTTCGGTCAAGAGGGAGTGATTGTGATATTCCTGTGGTGTTCTCTTTGATTTTGCTTTGCTTCGGAATAAGGTACAGATATTCTGACCTTTTCGTTAAGGTTTCTCATGACATATTCCTCTCTATCTTTGATTTTACTTATAGTGATGTTGCTACCTTGCTCTGAGCGTTTTTATCGTGGCTTTCGTATATGATCTTAGGCATTATGTTCTGTTTGAACCCGGCTATCTACGCTTTATATTTGAACCTTGCTATGATCCCTTTGATATTTGAACTTTGATATTTGAACCTTTGCTATGATCACCTTTGAAATGACTTTAGATATGCCTTTGCGTTGAAACCCTTCAGTTGAGTAACCAAAGCCACTATTTGTTCCTAGCCATGACGTAACATGGCCGTGTCATTGATGGCCACCTTTTGGCATGACTCATTGTGTGAGTGAGTGATTTCTCGCACCGCCCCATTTGAATATTATATGGCACTATAAGAATATTATTTGTTTTAAGGGGCCTATGAGCATCCTAATTTGTTTTGTATTAGATTGATTATGACATTATGGATATTTGTATATTTGCGGTGACTGAGATTGGGCAATCCACGTTTTTCACACAGACTTTGGAGCTCATGACCTCCATGGCACTTTGATATGATTTGTTTGGGCTTGTGATTGAACTTAACCTAATTTGAGTTTCTGAGTCATCTTACGCTTACCCGATGATTTGAAAATTCTGGATATTGTCCCTTATCTTATATTTGTATCCCTTGATCATGTCTTGTGATATCCGTTGTACCTTTGATCATACCTTGATTCCGTATCTTTTGCATCGATTAATATATCTGTTCACTGGGCTTTGTAAGCTCAGTCGCATTTTCTTTTCCTGCGGCAGGTATCTAAGCTAGGAGCTGGGGGTTGCTTTTGGGTTATGAGTGCTGAGTGTGGACTACCCTAGAGATCTTACCTTTGATATGCGAATTGTTTCTTTTCAAGACATTTGTTATTTCGCTTGGATATGTTTATCCCTTTGAGAACTTATGTACCTTAAGTCATGTTGACTTATTTCCTTTGGTTATTTATTTAAGACTTCCGCTGTTTATGCTTGTGTTATGATTGTGTATGCTTTTGATGTCACACCATATTTGTAATACTTCTACCCTTCTGGGTCGGGGCGTTACAGTATACGTATATTTTTATAAATATATATATTATATTAAGAGGGATTTTTGAACAAATATAAGCGAGCATTGGTATAAATAATGCTTATTTTCTATCATACTTATTTTAATATGCAAATGACTCGGGACATATTTGTGCGGTGGCTGAATTTTTAGAAAATGTGGAGCTGTGTCGACTGAACAAGTCATGCTCTCAAACCATTACAAGATTTCCTAGTTTAGTTGTTGGACCATTATCTTGATAGCTTCCTTTACGACAACATTCAAAGCTTGAAGTTGCTTGGACAGCAGAGAAAGTGACGAGTCTAGCCCCTGAACTCATTGCGGACACAACCCCAATCTAATGTATTATTCCTTCAATCAAGCATAGTTTTCAATGTGGCCTACTGATGTGATGTGCTGCCATGAATCATGTTATGGTAATGTTTGGGACATCTATTTCATAAACAAGATATGGAATTAATATATATATATATATATATATATATATATATATATATATATATACATATATATATAAATATATACATATATATATAATTACTAGGTAAACCTTTCAACAAACCACCCTTTACCAAGCAACAATCAAAAAACTTCACAATTCACAAATACAATATATATATCCGAAAGTATCGATTTTTCACTTTAAAATCAATAAAGTTCAAAATCAGACCCGGGTCATTCTTCGGTACGAGGAATGCAATGGAAAGTCGATAGTCTGTTTGATATTTGATGTTTGAATAACAAAAATTTTGATTAGATTTTCTAATTCTGCAGGAAAAACAAGTAAGGTAAACTAAAAACGAAAGTAATTAAAGCTAAGACCCTAAAAACGATAACGGGAATCCTAAAAACGTGACTTAAAACCTAAATTATCAAAATTTAATCCTAAATTGATTTTTTTTTTACTTTTTATAAACCCTAAATGACTGAAATGCAAGAACAAATAAAAGAAACCTAAAACGTAAGCAATTAAAGTGAAAAAACGAAGAAAAACGATAACGAGACCAAATCCCGTTCTTTAAAAAAAATAAATTCTACAAATTTAACCCTACAAAAGGAAAATTAATTTTTAACAATCCTAAATGATAAAAGAAAATTTTAAAAAAATATATATTTTTTTGACTTTTATTTAATTTTTTATGAATTAAAAATGGTTTTTATCTAAATTAAATATTAAAAATACTAAACTATTTATAAAAAATTTGAAAAAATTACAAATAGTAGCTAAAAGTGAGCAGGTTCTATGAAAAATAAAATGAGGTTAACAACTTATCTAAATAAGCTGTTAATAAGCCGAAAATGGCTTATGGCTTATGGCTTAAAAGGCCAAAAAGGTGTTAAAAGAATAATAGGTGCAAGGTAAAACGAAAAAGACCTAAGGGCGCTAGTGGTTGTGTGGTGTGTGTTAAATATGTTGGTTGAGGTCAGGGGTTCGAGCTTTGCTCACCCCAGTTTTCTCTCAACTCTCAACATATTTTTTTTTGCAAATTTTTTTATGAAAAAGCTTTAATACCTAAAAATAAGCAACTTTAAAAAATTAACTTTTTATAAAAACCTAAAATAAGCATATAAATAAGCTATAAAAGCTGACATAATGCTTTTTTAAACTAAGGGCAAAAAGGGCTAACTGTTTGCATTTTTTTAGACATAATAAGCTAATGAAAAAGAAAAATAAGCTAACACAGATACTAAACTACACCTATTAAGCACTTATGAACAAAATTAAGCAAATAAAAATAAGCTAAACTAAGCTTAAAGGACATAATTTCCTAAGAGGCTTTTAAACTTAGATTCTAAACCACAAATGCTCATAAGCTTAAATAAGCTTTAATCCTAAGTCAAATAAGCTACAAGGGCTTAAAATTAACCTAATAAGCAAAACTAAACCTAAATAAAACAATCCAAATAGTCAATAAGCTTAGATAAGCAAATAAGCTATTTGGCCAAAACTGGTGACCAAACAGCCTAAGGGGGCTACTTTCTAGCTTATTTTTAAGCTAGAGAATGGATTCTTATGGCTTAGTGGCTTATACCACTAAAAAGATTGTGCAATAAGCTACACTTATCCACAAAGAAAAATCATTTTAAAATTCATTTGAGCCATGAAAAATCTAATTGAAAAAGCAGTTTTGGACTAAAAAAACTCTGAACAAATTTTGACAGTTTTTTTTGGGTTAAAACTTACACTACACTTGCAGACCTAAGGACTAACTTTCTAACTTGTTTAGAGACATGAACAAACACTAAACACACTTAAAAACACTGGTTTCAAAGATCTAATCATACAAACTGATCAAATGAGCTATGAGTTCACAGTTTCAAACTCTAAGTTCACAAAACCATAAAATTAAGTTTTTACCCTTAAAAACTTTTGTAAACTGAATTTCAGGATTAATTTAAGTTAAAATAAGATGACCTAAGAGTTTAAACTGATTTTGACCCATGAGATCAGTTAAACCAAACACCCCTTTAAGATTTAATTTCAACATTTTAAATATGATTAAGACTTTTTTAAAGCTAAAACTTGTATAGACCAGATGTTTAATAAGTTCTATCAACAATATTAAACAGATTTCAGCAAGAATTAAGCACTCAAATAAGCCAAAACAGATTATGCAAGTTTTAAGCTATTAAGACAGATTTTAAGAAAAACTTAAACAAATAAATTTTAAACTACAACCTAAGTATTTTAAGCACTAAACATCTATAATAAGCTATAATAAGCAGATACAAACAAGCAATAAGCACAATAAGCCAGCAATAAGCAGATTCAACTTTTTAAGCTAAAAATGACTTTTGAGAACTTACAAAGGTCCAGAGTTTTTGTGAATGATTCAAGCACTCAAATCAGCTTATAACCAACCTATAGCTTATCCACATAAGCACTAACCCATGGCCATCCATTATACACCATGCTCCAAGTGAAATTTTGACAGATTCTTTGATTTTTTTGGTGAAATATCTTTAAAATCTCACAAACTATGGTAAAAGCTTGTAAGATCCAAGAAACAGCTTAAGTAACAAGGAACACAACTCTTGAGAGCTTATAAAATAGTTTTATAACATAAAATGCTTCAATCTTAAAAACAGAATTTAACTTAAAACTTAAAAAATTTCATTAAACTTAAAAGAGTACAAGGCTTTTTAATAAAAGTACAATAAGCTTAAAACAAACTTAATTTAAGCTAAAAAGTAAAACAAGATTAAAACTACATGCCCATGGGCTTACAAGAATTCTATTTATATAAAAACTAAGTCTTGGGGTCTTCACATATGTGCTTCTTCTGTGAGTGTAAACTGAGGTTTGTTTGTTGAGTGAGTGAGTCATAAATCGATCCCAGCCTTCCATTTTGAGTGTTCTCCAAGTCGTATGATCAAAGCCATTGAATCTTTGTCTTCATTCCTTGACGAATGGGGCGATTTAGGATTGCCAACATGGAAGTGGGGTTAAGGGGGTGGGTTTTGATGGGATTGTGATGTTTTTGTTGTGGGGTGAAGAGTTTTGTATGTATACTGCAGGGCACAGACACACATAAAGTGTGTGAAGGAGAAGATAAACAGTAGGCGGGAAATGGCTTATGGTTTGAACATTGGCGACTTTGGCCCCTGAGGTTGTATGTTGTTGCATGGATTGTAACACACCCAAAATGGGCCCCAGCGGAATATT
>BQNB010143164.1:2230-17029 GCA_026074375.1 Tanacetum coccineum | reverse complement strand
ATAATTACTGCAATTCTCAAATACAAACGATTAAGTAACAATTCTTTGCAATAATCATACAAAATGGGTAATATACATAGGATAAATGATACTATAAAAGTGACGTTATTTGATGTCATCAAATATCCCCCTACTTGAATCCTACTTGTCCTCAAGTAGCCTTTAGAAGTTTATAAAAATGTAACCCTAAGGATATTTTCCGTTAAAGTATTTATTTGATCTATTATAAGTACACAACCAAACATCTCACGAAATAGTAAAATGAAAACACTCAAATCACTCAACTAATCTATGTGGAAACATGTAACTAATTCGCTCAATTGCTCAGTCGTGATGAGTATTCTATCATAAGCTAGGTAAGGATACACATCTCCACCACTAAAGTGAAGGAGTAACAAGTTTATAAAGGTAAATATGGGTTTTTTATGGAAAGGCTTATAGTTGATCATTCTACAATCTTTCACCCGAAGTACCACTCCAACAAGGAAGCTGAAGCACACATACATAGCCATAACGACATAATAGACATGTGTATTCGATCACATCCTCATTCAAATTTAACCAACGGTTAGTATGTAGAATGATATATGGTAGGAACCTTCTAACTTTCACCAAAAGTCATAAACCAACGAGGCAGCTAAGACATGCATACATGGCTGTAACGACGGAATAGACATGCACGCTCGAACAAGTCCTCATTCGTGTAAAACCAGCGGCTAATCATCAGGTGAGAGGGAAGTAAATTGTTGTTAAATAAAAATCAAGAAAAAAATGGATTAAGACTTAAGATACAAGTACTAGCATTATTCCCGACCCGTTTATACCATGATAAAAGACACCAAAAATATAGGTCATAACCCTCGATCACAGAAATGACAAAGACAACCTAAGTTGGCGTTCCCATAACGGTCAACTTCCCTTACATCTCGCTCTTTACATACTTTTACATAAGTGGTGATATCGGCCCCTTTTTACAAGACTTTACATCGTTGATTTTTGTAACGTATCAACGAATAATCGATCCTTCCAAGTGATTCCTTCAGTATAAACTTCTTTTTTGAACCGACTATTTTTCTTCTCTCTCTCTCTCTTTTTCTTTTTTCTTTTTTTCTTTTTCCCTTTTTTAACAATACATAATAAACCTCGGTGTAATTTCACCATCTTCACCTATTTCAATTAATTTGTTACGGGATAAGTTTTTCCTTGTAAATACTTCTTATATCGGGAATGATTCATAATCGCGAAAGTAGCGAAACTTACGAGCTACATATTTTTCCCATTGCATTGTGCAATTTCCCGACCATTACAGAGATAGAAAATTTTCACTTTGACACAGGAAATACAAAACTTTACACGAAAGCAACTAGCAACATTGATTAAAATAGGCTTAATCTACACGGTAGGCTAAGGTGCAAAAGTGTAACGAAACATATAATATGGTGTAGGAAAAAAAAGGAATGGCTCAACAAGTTGTTCTAGGGGATTTTACTCTAAAACTGAGAGTAATCAAGGGTTACACGGTTATTTAAACTAACAGATTATAGTTAGTTAATTTTATGACATTAAATAGGTATTTGAGTTAATTCCTAGAATTTATAAGTTGAGATGTTCTTCCAATCTAACTCCATAGTACTATCATTGGGTCTTCGAGTGATATACCAAGCCAAGTTCTAAAGTCCACTACAACTCTTAAAATGATAGTAAACAAAGGGTTTATATGGAGGTTAACTAACCAGTTTAATTAGTTAATAACATAACATATAAAGGCTTTTTTTGAGTGTAATCCTAGAAATTTACCAATTTAAACAAGTTACTCTATCTAAATCCATAGTACTCATTATTGTAGTATCGAATAGATATACCAAGCCAAGTTCTAAAGTCTACAACATTACCAACACACTCATATTTTTGTGGGATTTAGGTAAATATTTGGAAATGGATAAGGGTGAATCCTCACAATATCTAATAAGGGTTATGTAACTAGTAATTTCACAAAAGTATGCTTCATTTTTTTTAATTTAAGCATAATTTAAGCATTTTAATATGAAAAAAAGGACAAGTAACGTTCTTATTCCCACCCCCCATTTAAGTTATACAACATCCTCATTGTATAGATAAAATATTAAAAACGGGAAATTAAAAGAATTAGAACGAGAAACTCCCCTGATATTTGCTCGGTATGATTCTCCATGTTGCGTTTACGAGCAAGATTGTGTGTTGTAAATGCGTCTAGATACCCGCATGACTACAACACACAGAATTCCAGAATATAAATACTCCACCAAATCCGTTTTCATTCAGAAGGTCCTGTATGAAAACAAGTGCAATTTCTATCTCCGTGTATTCGCTTGGTAGACTTGAAATAAAAACCTAAAACTGTACAGGAAGTCGATACGCCGTATCCATACCCCAGGATACGCCGTATCGATACCTGTGAAAAAAACAATCCTAAGTACGGGTCAGAAGTCGAATACGTTGTATTCGTTTTAACGAATACGCCGTATCGACCAGTCTGACAAGAAAGTTTAAATTGCCAAAAATTAAAGACTGGATAACGTCCAGGTAGTCAATACGCCATATCCATGGGGTTTGAATACGCCGTATAGACAGTCTGGAAAGACAGACTCGATAATAAAATTGAAAATACATTCCGGGTTGTCTTCCGGCAAGCACTTTTGTTTACAGAAAAGTCTTTAAGTTAGACTTGCCCTAATTTAATCCCATCCTTATAAATCAACTTGGGGTCGAATGGGATGCCAAATGACACATATAAATTCTTAATTAGATTTATTAGCATCCCATTGATAAGATAATCACAAGTCACGATATTAAAACATAATTCTTTGTTAAAAGTATTAGTTGTGAAAAATTTATTTGATGTATCATGAATTGTTTTTAAAAGTTTATTTGACCCTTGTGTATCGATTTTTATTACATCAGGTAATGGCTTGATAGATAAATCTCTTGAAGGCTATTTGACATCGATTTTATCATTATCATTGTCCTTATCCAATTTTAAATCATCAATAGAAACTAATTTATAAGAAAATAAGTTTTTATCGTATATAAAAGTGTAATCTTCTTCATCGAATCAAACAATGATATTTTGAAATCAAAATCAATCTTTATGGCCGGATAAGCACTTACCATAGGTTCAGACGAGACTTCTGCTTCAGAAGTTAAAGCATCATTGTACATAATGGCTGAGAACTCGTTCTCAAAATCAGATGAGACTTCTGGTTCAGATGTTAGAGCATCATTGTAAACAATGGATAGGAACTGGTTCTCAAAATCATTGAAGTAGTCGATATCTTCAAAATACATGACCTTACCATATTTAGCAGTTTCCTAGTTACACTCTTGACTACGCCTACATGCTTTTTCTTCTTCAAGCTGAATATACTCTGCCATAGTAATGTTAGGGTCGTCCATTTTGACATGTAATAAATTGGCTAGGAAAGAAAATGGTCAAATAGACTAATATGTCGTATTCAGTAAACTGAATACGCCGTACTGATGATAGAGTCGAATACGTTGTATTGGTTTGAAAAGATTTATAGGCCGTATCCAAGAAGATGAATACACCGTATTGTGTATTCGACTCAGAAAGTTATAGCAGACTATAACAATGCAGAAAAACATACAAACACACAATATGCAAAAATATACAATGCAAAAATCAAACACAAAAAACAAACACACAGATATGCAAATTAATCTAAACTAAAATACTAATAAAAACAAGAATTAAACAACTTCACTCCCCGACAACGGCGCCAAAAACTTGATGTGTCGTCGTGTAGGTGTTATTTATGTTTTCAAGTTTTAAATTTATATTTTGCCGACTTTACCTAAAACAACACTTTAACGGGCAGTGTACCCGATCAAATGGAGTTTTGTTGTAAGTAGGGTGTCGATCACTAAGAGCGAGAGCGTTAATTCTTGATTATTAGTATTTTAGTTATCTACGTTAGTACTAAATTAATCTAATTTATGTTAAATCTAAGCTAATGATAAAAGGGGGTTTCATCCTGAGAGACTGGCACAGTTTGGGTTATCTAACCTAGGGTTTTGATGACAAGTAAAGCAATAAACACATACAAGAAGATGAAGAAACGATAGAGGAGTGGTTAAACACTAATGTAAGGAAAACATATCAACCATGCATAATCCGATAAAACACAGGTTTGTTTATTTAGTGCAATGAGTACTTATCTCGAGGCGGCATATCATTCCTAGATTTAGGCGGTACTTCTTCCTAAAACCTAGACACTGCTAATTCTGTCACAATTAGGTGCATCCGCATAAAGCATCCTTATGTTGATTATAATCTATCTTAGGATCTAAGTAATGGTGCTCTTACTAAACCCTAGCTCATGGAGACTTTACCCACTTATTGCTTAACGGCGATCTATATACTAGTAGTCCACTGTCTGAGTCTTTACCTATGGAATAAGAACGTACTTGTTGATACTAAGGTTACCTGCTAGTCCAACTAAGCTCACTATTCTAAAGGCAAAGATAGGTCAATATTTGTGATCCTATGATTTCAGATATATAAATTGCAATATGGAGAGCTATCCCGGACTCTTAGCCTACGCCCAAACAACACCGAAGTTGCAGCGCATTAAATATGTAGGACTAGACCCAGTTGAATGATAGGTCGCATACTTAAGCACGTAAACGAATATAAATTGATAAACATAAACAACAATCAACGATAAATTAAGCAATCAAGATAAACAAACCAAACATTAGATCTTTATAAACATGGCTGATACCTAAAGGTATCAGCCGATAGTCATTGTAAAAATACACACGGTTTGATATATGAACGATTAAAATAAAGAAACCTTAATCGAACGCGTATTCGGTTGCGCGAAGATTACAAGAGTTTTCCTATGATCTTGAGGCTCTTTTCTGACCTTCTATTTGCTACACTTAGTAACTATCCCTCTGTCAAGAAAATAGTCTGAACAATGACTTGAAAGAACAATGTGTTGTAAGTTTCATATGTAAAACTTACGTAGGCTTATTCCTTTTGCTGATTGCACCAATGAGTAGTCGGATGCATATGTGATCTTGTAAAGTTGTCCTTCGTATACTCCAGTTATGATGTGAGGTCCTTTTCACACATTGTGACATTCTTTATTGTCCTGAAACAATAAGACAAAGTCTCCAAGTTTAAACCTGGAACGGCTACTCCTTGCGTCGTAGTATCTTTGGAGTTTGTTCTGATAGTAAGCCTCTTCAATAGAGGCTACTTCTCTGCCTTCAGCTTCCTTCCTTTTATCTTTTGAGCCATGCCCTTTGCTTACTGGGATAAGGCTTGTAGCTGATGGGATAAGGCTCCGAACCTTAGGTTAAAGTAAACGGTGATTCACCTTGGCTATTTGTTGGCAGGGTCCTATATACCCAAAGTACCCAGGCTAGGTCATCTGCCCATCCTTGCTGAGATCAGACTAGCTGCTTCTCGATGTGGTTTATTATCTCCACATGTTCTGTTGTGGGAGAGAAGGACTGTGTGACCTTTAATCCGCTGCAAAGATCTGCGAATATACCTTCTCTAAACTGCTTGTCATCTTTTGATGTGATTGCTTTTGGGACTCCAAATCTACGTATAATGTGTTCCCATACGAACTTTTCTGCTTGCTTTTCGTTTGCTGTCGTTACATGTTTGGCTTCTACCCACTTTGTTGAGTGTTTGACCGCTATTGCTAGGAATTTTATATTTCCCTATTTGCAACATCAAGGTCAAGTGAATCTACAAGTTTTAGAAAATCTTAAGATGTTGATTTGGATCCTTAAACCGTAGTTCGTGGAATGAGCATCCTGTTTTGCACCAACCGGATAGTGTCGGATCGTAGAGGCACCACATTGTTCCCATCGGGGAGCATAATGGTGTTTAGATATACCTCATGGCTAGGTCGAGAATAATCTCCTAAAGTACAGATAGGATTTTCGTATCCCATGGTGGTCAACGTAAAAGATTTACAAAACGAAGGGAACAAAGAAAAAGATAGACTACGAGAAAGCTAATAAAAAGAAAATAAAAATCTCACTTGATATGAAATATCATGAGTAGACCTAAGCTAAATAAAATCTGATACCTAAACTATTCCCCCAGCGGCAGCGCCAAAAACTTGATGCATTGATTGTATCACAAGAAGTTTTACAACCCCCCTAGGCAGTGCACCTAATCATTGTAGTGTAGTATAGGCAAGACTCAAGGGTTTAATTTATCCTCCATACGGGGAATAGTGTTGGGAAGGCTCGACAGTACGTAAATAAGGTCTAAGAGGTGAAAGAAGATTATTTTTGTATTTTTATATTTTAAGAAATCAAGTAAAATCTCTAGTTTGAAGGGGTTTGGTTTTAAGCTATTTAAACTACTAATCTAATCTAATCTAATCTAATCTAATCTAATCTACTTGTTGAAAACTCGTATATGTAAGCAAACGTGTTCACTTAATCATGCACTACTCCTTAGTTTGCTCTTCCTAATCCTATTGCTTTGTCACACTTATGGTGTAATGTGTAAGTATTTCATAATTCATGAACGGATTACACGAACCCGCCGTCTATGTAATATTCCATTAAGGAAATGCATAAGTAAGGTAGTATGAAGACTATTACAAGGCCCCTAAGAGTACATACATACATTTAAACACTTAAAAGGTGATTAACCATATTAGGGCACGGTAGTATGAAGACTCTTGCGATGGTATCCTTTCTACACAATCATGTTTCCCTAGACGCCTTCACAATCTATAAAAAAAGCAAGTTTTCTAGAGCCTAACGCGCACACTCATCAAAAAGAAGCAATATTAAAAGGATTTACAAACTAAGTTTCATGCAATCATAAGCAAACACTAATAAATCTAGCCTAACATGTTAAAGGAAAGCGAAGAACAACAATTAATCTAACAATATGACATATTGAAAGATTAAAGGGATAAAAGATCTTCACTTAATTAAAACATAGAGTTAAGGTTGATACAAGAGGTTTTAAGAACCCTAAAATCGAACCTAAAACTGATATAAGTCGTTCCCTAAAAATTAATCCTGAGTTCCACCCTTAAAACCCTAAATTCGAGTTTATATATATAGTATAACAGGCATGACGACGTCTCTTGTAATTTGCGACGCCGTCTCCACGCCGAATCTTCTTAGGGTTTCTTTAAGTCGGCTACTTCAGACGCCGTCACTTGAAACTCAGACGCCGTCTCTTTGATGTCCAGATGCCGTCACAAAGAATCGTGACGCCGTCTTCAGCCGCTGTATGGCTTTTCTTCATCGAATTTGGTGTAGAGTTGTAATCTCGTCTGTTTCTTCCTAAAATGATCCCAAGTCATGTGTATATCCACCAAATACCATCCAAGTGCTAAAACACAAAAAGAAACGATTAAGCACGTATTTAGAGCACATTTACATGATTTAGGGGGTTAAATGACCCCGAAAAAGTATATAAAATGACACCTCATCACTCGTACACTTATTTTATGCAAAACACCTTTGTATGTAAGTAAGACGAAGTTAAAATCAAAGAAAGCATGATCACATAGCATTCAAACATATAAAAACAAATAATAAGAATCAAAACACATAATACGCATATAAATTAGAAAATTACCATGCTATAGATTGAAAATAAACATCCACAATCCTAAAAACACAATCCTAATTATTAGAAACAATAATTGTTCAAATAAGTAATAAATAGTCCAAAGTACGAGGAAATAAACAACATCAACTGGATCCATTTGGAGCAATATCATAACGGTACTCATAGCCAAGGGGCATGTGTTTAGTGTAGCCAATAGGAGGATAATCCCGCTCTCGACCAGGGAATGGGTCGATTTGCATGTGGGGCCTCAAGTGGTCATGCATGAAGAGGTACTGCAGTGGCGCACTGTGTGCTCGTACATCCAATCAGAGCACTAATCCTGTCTAGTCATCCATGTATCCAATTGCCCCCAGCGTCCATCCTGTTGGTCCATCCATGCTCCCTAATGAGCCTGCCAGCCCTCACAGGTCATGCACCTATACACATTCCTAGAACCCCCCATCACCGTCCTCATCCATCTGCTCCCCAACCTCCTTTTGCTCCTGCTACTGAGGTAGTGCCCCACGTGTCCTAACTTAGTGACACTGCCCTCGCACAAGCTCTACAATAATCCCTATAGCAATCAATGATTTCTTCTTGATGATCTAGGCAAGAGCCTCCTCACTCAATGCTCCTACCATAGAATGGGTCAGAATCCTAAAAGATCTAGCAAGGCAAGTCACATCCCTGTAAATTAAATCACCATTATTGGCAGTATTCAAGTAATGGGCCAACCAAATGGGAATGGTACAATAAACATTCGAGTCGTAGATGTAATAGAGGAAGAACAAATCACTCAAGGTTATTCGATTGGTGGAATCATTGCGTCCTACAATGGTTATTGCAATGCAACGATGTGCCAACTTAACCCTCGGGTTGTCCCTTATCGCCCTTTCTTTAATCTTCATAGTCTCAAACTCACCATCTCCAATACTTGGGAAAAATAGGAGAAAAAAGCCTCCGTCTTTTCCCTTAACCCATCATGCAAATCATGCCAAAATCCTACCTCACCTGCCTGAGCCTCAGAGTACAAACCTATTCGCCAACCAAACTTAATCAAAGACATTGACCTATATCTATACAACCTAAAACGATACCGCGGCACTAGAATCATTCTAAAAGTAAACATTTCCTTTTCAAAATGTAGCAAAGAATTCATGAACTAATCACTTATACACGGTTCATGATCAAAAGATGATTTTCATTTTTGGATAAAGGGGTTACCCGGAAAAGAGATTTTCCAATTGAGGACCGTGAATTGGTGCCGGTACGAATGCTATCAACGAATTCCTTCTCTAAAATTATTACTACCCCGTTCCCACCCCCCCCCCCCCCAATATTAAGTGTCTAGTTTGACTTTTTCAAGTTTTTTTTCTTTAACTTTGACTTAATTTTTTTTTGTTATATGATACTTGATGCAAAATATATGAATTGATAGAGTTTTGAATATATTTTTCATTAGTATAATTTTCATTAAGTATTATATAACACTAACACAAATATTTACGGTCAAAGTTGATGAAAAAAGACTTTAAAAAAGTCAAACTGGACACTTAATATGGGACGGAGGGAGTATTAACTAAGAGAATCCAATCAACGATAATGCCAGTATGAATGGATTGGTTGATGAGGGTGTCGTAGCGCAATTGATGAGTATCATTATCAAAGAGCCCAAGTTCGCGAACCTTCTCCTCTACGGATTCTTGAGTGTTAGAGGATTGTCTCCTAGTGCTCTTATGTCTCTTACTCATGTCTACACAAACACAAAAACAAAAACGGAAGACTTATTAGTTGAAAAGTAAGGATTTAGTAGATTCAGGGGATCTTGACGTCGTCAGAGCGTCCGAGTTCCAAATCCGGATTTATGAGGGAAAGATTAAGCTATTGTTCGTTAAACCCATTGCCAAACACCCCTTTCTGACAGCAACCCATATGTTCCTTATGAAAATCCCTAATTTTCGACCCTAATTCAAATTGTTATTGAAGAATAATCAAATTCAAACAACAAATCACTAATAATTAATGATGAACTATCATGATCCATGCTTAAGTCAAACAAAAACTTAAGATTTTTTTTTTTTCTAAGGGTTTTTGTGGATTGGAAGATTAATTTAAAGTATACAATGAAGTATGCAACATTGAGTTGACCAAAAACAATGAAGATTCGTATTAAATTACTTACCGAATGGAGATGATTTCCTAAGATCAAGCAAGAGAGAATAAAAATTCATGTGTTCAATTTTTGGAAAAGTAGTAATGACAAATGAAAGGGATGGGCTCCTTTTGTTTAATCTGTGTCGAAGTGACGGCATCACAAAAATCCCTTGACGCCATCAAGGTTAATATTTCACAAATTCTTCATTATTTTGATAAAACTAACTTAAACTAAATACTTTCTCAAAGGCTTTATACCCTTGGGTCAACACATTTTTTACTCTCCAAATTAGAATTTTTTAAAAGGAGAATCTTCCTATTTATTAGGTCAATCTTTTTGTAGATGTATCAAATCACTTAACAAATAAACAAGAAAGAAAGTTTAGAGAGAGAAAGTGGGTTGTTTTAAAACTTAGGAGGAGAGAAAGGAAGGGAAAAAAGTTATTAAGTAAAAGAACCAAAATGAACAACCAACCATCTCCAGGTGTTGAGCAGGGAATTAATTCCTTGTTGGGACGGTCAAATAATGGATGCTTATGTGGACCCGGTTAGCTTGGTAAGTTTCCAAATATTACGCTACGAGCTATTCTATAATATATTGGTAGTGACCGAGTCTTTTCTTGATTTCTAACAATCTCCCCCTAAGGGAGGTCACTCCAATTTACAAAAACTTAAGCTCTACATTCTATGAATGTCTTCAATCTTTGCTCGTAGTCTTGTTTTCATAATCTTTATCTTGTGAATCTTGATGTAGTAATCTTTAGACTTTTAGGCTTTAGCTTGTATCTTTATCTTGACTTGTATGTGATCTTGAGCTTCTTGAGATCATCAACCAAGCATAATCTCTTTTCCCCATCTTGTAATCTTTGCCTTCTTGTGATCTTGTGACTTTTGGACCGACATGCTCATACTTTTCTTGATTTTGAAAGCTTGTGTAATCATCTTTCTTGAAATTCTTTAACTTTAGCACTTTGTCACTTCATGGAAGACGTGCAGTATCATAGTAGCGAAAATTTCCTAAAATTGTTTAACTTTAATACTTCGTCACTTCAAGAAACACGTACGGTATCAGAGTAGCGGAAGTCTTGAAACATGTACTTGAGCTTTCATGATGTCTTTACATATGTCAGTCGAGTATGAGCATGTGGCATTGACTTCGACTTGTCATCGGTTAACTGCTAACCATGTCTGGAAATCTGCCTATGAATGGGTTATTAAATGTGTCTGTACATTAGTCTGTCGAGGAGTATGAGCATGTGGCATTGACTTCGACTTGTCATCGGTTAACTGCTACCATCGTCAGGAAATCTGCATGAATGGGTTAGTGATAAACAACATATATGGATAAGAGTGGCTTTGTCACTTTGTCAAATACGGTTGTAATAACCATGGTTCCCCATTAATTAGTATAAATACTGCCTGTGATCAGGTAGAATTTTGAAGAATCTCCTTGACAGGGTTTCGCAGCTGTACTAATCGGTAAGTTACTATCTTCCTGATTAAGTCGTCAATTTGTGTTTAGCTTTCCTATGTCTAGATACCCTTGTGAGGCTTCCCATGGACATAAGATTGAAAATTGATTTAGGAAATCGTCGTGTGTTAGTGCATCGGTTTTTATAACACACAAACATTTTATCCTTTTTAAAATTTCATTGTCAATTCATAAGCTGTACCGAATCGATATCTAGTGTTACAAGTTTTATCCATATAGGATCTCACAAGTGACCTACCACAGAGCTTGTTTGATGTTGGCCATGGAAAGATTTCCATCTTCATTGTGAATACTTTAGTATCACTCTGATGTTCTGCATATCCAAGGATAACGCGTAGGACTCTTTGCATATATTTCTTGTTTTCACATTGTGTGAATTAGCAAGCATATTTCGAATAAGTGTCCTAATGAGATTTATGGATGATCTCTTTTATGGCTCTAGACTCGATAGTACACTTTCGTTTTTAGTAACCAGAGGCTGAAGCAGACTGCCACCTTTTCACTTCCAAAATTGCTCGGACGTGAGAAAGTCGATTGAATTGTTTAATCTCCCGTTGAGAAATGAAACAAGATCTTTTAAAAGACCTTGAGTGGTTGGGAAGGGTTGTGCATTGCATCACTGGGTCCATTATGACTATCTTCAATACCAGACAACAACTTAGTGTTTCTGATAGCATATGTATTGACCCGGTTTCTGCCTAAGTGTAAGGAGGGCTTCTTTCTTTTCACCCTTTATCTTAATTTTCTTTTTATTTCTTCAACCCTTCAATCGCATACCAAGGGACTTATCCTTACACCTTATGGGTTGTTCTCAATTGTCAGCTTGTTTAGTCCGCATTTTTTTTTTTATCACTTTATCCTTTGGTCATTTACCTAAGGGACTTCTATTTCTATCTAATGAATATCCATAGGTAGATCATTCGGTTCTGGCTGGCATCATGGAGTACGATATCCTATTCTTAATAAAACACCCCATTATACTCAATTAATTACAAACATGGTCGGTCTTTTGGTATTGTTCTCAGCCTTAAAACTATTTGAAATGCTCCCCCTCAACATGTGCATCGATATTCAAAAATGTTTAGCACATGAAGAGTAAAGCTTGCGCTTGAGTCCTTAAAATTAGATCTTTAGCCATATATTTTAATCACATTTCATCCCTTATCAAAAATGTCAAATCTCTTGATATTTTGGATATCAATTTATTCAAATATTAATGGTTTTAGGGAAAAATGGTCCAATTATAACAGGCCGTATTAGGAACATTTTTAATGCTCCCCCTCAATTTCTGAGGGTAGTATATGTATATATAGTGTTGAGTACGTTAATTTGAAATTTTTTGAATTTATTGAAAAATTCTAGAAAATTCATACTCAAACACTATTTATATTGCCTACTATTATAAGTCTATACTACATATTCACAATATTCACAAGATAAGATTTTGAGATAGGACCTGACGATCATGTGGTGCGCGTCATTAGTTTGTAGTCCATCTCGAGTTCCCGAGCACCAACCAATCTTTCAAGATTCCGAATGATCCTTCTTTCACGCATCTGCTTATCAATCAGCTCGACCATAAGTTCCGACCTTTTTCTGTCAATAGCCGTCCACTTTCTCCTTGGCATCTCCTTATTGTATTCCAAACAAAAATCACGTATTCTATGATGAAGCTCATCCTGAACTTTCTTGAGCGTCCCGTCTGAGAACTTGTACAACTCATCAGCCCGCATCACTCTTTTCTGTTTGGTCAGATCTTCATAGATTACCTCTGATGGTTTGTGAGATGGAGTGTAGAGTTCTTTGAAATCTATTTCTGGAAAGGTCTGTTGAGGTGGAGTGATGTTGAGTTTCTTCTGGTAACTCTCTACACCAAGCTGTAAATCCTTGACACGTTTCTTGATGACGAGACTTTTTGTGAACATACGAAGAGCCATAATAAAGTCAACAATATCATTGTCGGTGAGGTGGAATAGATTTTGTTGAACATCAAGAAGCAGCATGTCTTCAATGTCATTCAGGTGTAGATCCACGAAGTCACCTTCTTTAAACTTGTAGAACTGACGGTCAGCTCTTTTCACCACAATCTCTTCCAGATGACCATATCCGTGCAGTTTCTTGACACTAACACTCTTCACCTCCAAAATTTTCTTAGTAGAGTACACATTAAGCTTGGAGAACTTGTTCAGCTGAGATCTGTGTCGTAGCTTACGCCCTTCACCCAATGTTTGATCCCTTTCAACGCATCTTTTTCATACCCCATTTTGGTAGGACTCCAAAGCGTAGGAACCATGTCTTCAATCCCTTCAATCTCATACCGAGCTGCTTAGGTCTTCGTGATCGACGTAGTATATGTTCTTTCCGGATCAGAAGATTTCAGATACTCCAGGTCATCATTGAAGATGTAATCAACAGCATAGGTTAGATAACCTGGGTAACCTTGCAGAGGAAGAGGTTTGGACACGTCAAAGGGGTAAGGATCTCCTTCTGGATTGTTCTAATTAATTTTGTCTATCAATGCATTGAAACACTCTTGGAAGTGGTATGTTGTTAGTACACGTGCCTTTTAACAGATTATAGGCAGGTCCTAACAAGATATCTTGAGTAAAATATTCAATTTTAAGTCGATTCAACACATACTTGGAGAAGTCAATAGGAGTGCCCATGAGATCGTTGAATATGAGAGGATCCTTTGTAGCAGAGACCATTTCGTTGAACCAAGGCTGTTCAGGTTGACCAAGTACAACTTGACGCTTGTTCCATTCTGGATCATGAGTAGGAGGTCTTCGAGGTTGTCTGTGTGAGAATTTGTATTTTCAGGTAAATAAATTTATTATAATTTATTCTTATTTTTACCATTATTTTACCCGACTCGACTAGTTTCGTGATCCTATTTAAGTTTAAGCTTTACTTTGGATTTTTCTTCCGTCTACGTGGCTATCATAGTGCGATGTTTCATTATTTACCCCTAAGTCTTAAAAATTTCTATTTTTAGCATTTTACGTCTTTATTTCGCGTCTTGCCGAAAACCGAGCCAAACTAGCATTTTTACAATTTTGCTTATATAATTAAGTGTTGTGAGCCCAAGTGAGTGATAACTTGTATAAAATTTCCAAGCCCACTTTTGTTTTCTCCTTGTGGCGTCACAACCAAGTCCAAAACCAAACACCACCCAATTTCTCATCACTAACTTAAAAAGCCCACTATATAAACTATTCCCATCAAGTCCATTCATAAAATAAAAACACAGTAAAAAAATTATTGTCTTTCTCTCCTCTCTGTATATGTTCGACACAACCAAAGAGACCACCACCATCTTCCCAAAATTTGATTCAACATTTTCTATGCATACTAAACCTCTTCTACATTGATTCCTACCACTATTCTCCAAATTAAATCCACATGCAACATTTTTTTTCTTTTCAAGAATGGTTTTGAAGAATTCATGAGCAATGGAGTATAATTAAATGTGCAAGGGCTTGAAATAAGTGTTAATAAATGTTTGGTTGTAAAAAAAAAATCAAGGGTTTAGCTATTTAAGAGGTGT
>BQNB010143163.1:0-17029 GCA_026074375.1 Tanacetum coccineum | reverse complement strand
TGCTATTATCTAGGATTTAAATAGTTTTATTTGGTTTTTAATTCATAAAAAATTCAAAAATAATCAAAAAAATAATTTTCTTTTTCCTAAAATTTTCTTTTATCTTAATTTAGGTTTAGAAATTTACTTTGCACTCTAAAGGTTTAAATTTAGTATAATTGCTTATTTGTCGTGTTTTATTTGTTCCCGTTAATTGAATTTGTGCATTAATTGCTTTTGTGTGCTTATTTTAATTGTTGTTTTTAATTAGTAGTTATAGATAATCAAATCAATCTTTGTGTTTATTCAAATCATTGTCCGAACAAGAACGTGGATTCAATTTCATAAATCGTTGAGGAAACGACCCGGGAGGTTTTTGAAATTGCTTTGGTTAAAAGCGATTTTCTAGAACCCGACGGAAATACTATACTATATTATTATTGATATCCTCCTTACATATTATATATAGTGTGTTCGGACGTGAATCAATTTTTGTGGTTCCATTGCCGGGAACATGTAGCAATCTTCGCGGTAACATCATTGGCAAAGGTACGATTTCAAATGACTCTCAAAATAGATAATGTAGAACATGTAGACAACTTAAGATTTAACTTGTTAAGTATAGGACAAATATGTGATAATAAGTGTAGAGTAACTTTCTCTGAACATGATAGTGAAATCACTAAGGATGGTAAGGTCATAGGTAGAGGTATTAGGAAGAAAGGCTTATATGTGATAAAATTAGGAAATAAGCCTAAAGACCAAATTTGTCTAGCAACGATTGATGAAAATTCCACGTTGTGGCATAGGAGATTAGGTCACGCAAATATGCGTCTTATTCAATCGTTAGCATCTAAGGAATTAGTTAGAAACTTACCTAAGCTTAAGTTTGATCAACACTTCTGTGATGCTTGTAAAATTGGAAAACAAGCTCACGCTAGTCACAAGGCTAAGAATATAGTCTCAACGACTAGATGCTTAGAACTCCTTCATATGGATCTCTTTGGTCCATCCGCCGTACGGAGTTACAGAGGAAACCGCTACACCTTAGTCATAGTAGATGACTACTCTAGGTATACTTGGACTAGATTCCTTAAGGACAAAACCGAAGCCTTCGATCAATTCAAAATATTTAGTAAGAAAATTCAAAACCAATTAGGATGTACAATAGTGTCAATAAGAACCGACCATGTAAGAAATAATTTTGCTATGAGGCGCATTTGGAGAAGTTTTGCTGATGCCAATGGAATTACACATAACTTCTTAGCTCCTTGCACTCCTCAGTCAAATGGCGTTGTTGAAAGGAACAATAAGACACTTCAAGAAATGATTAGGACTATGTTAAATGAGCAATCGTTACCATAAAAGTTTTGGTGTAACACAGTAGACACTTCAACATACATTCTTAATCGAATCCTAATTAGAGCCATCTTAGGAAAAACACCTTACGAACTCTTAAAAGGTAGGAAACCTACTCTAGATTACTTTAGAGTGTTTGGAAGCAAGTGCTTCATTTTAAACACTAAAGACTACCTTACAAAGTTTGACCCAAAGTCATACCTTAGGTTACTCGCAAAATAGTAAAGCCTACATCATCCTTAACAAACATACTAGGAAAGTCAAAGAATCACTCAATGTGACATTCGATGAAACTCCTCCACCCTCTAAGACATCACCCTTGGTGGATGATGAATTAGATGAAGAAGAAGCAATTAAGGTTACCAAAAAGAAAAACCTAGAAAATGACATTGAGGATGAAACTTTAAAGATTGACAAAATAGTCAATATTAAGGAATCTAGAAACCATCCATTAGAAAATGTCATAGGAAACCTTAACCAAAGAACCCTTAGATCACAAGCCCAAAACCAAAGTAACTTCTTTTGTTTTATATCAACTATAGAACCTAAGAATGTGAATGAAGCCTTACGGATGATATTGAGATATCCCATGCAAGAAGAATTAAATCAATTCACTGCTAACGACGTTTGGGAGTTAGTTCCACAACCTAGGAATATGACAATCATAGGAACTAAGTGGGTGTTTAGAAATAAGTTAGACGAGAACAGTATTGTTTCTCGAAATAAGGCTAGGTTAGTTGCTCAAGGCTATAATCAACAAGAGGGCATCGATTATGATTAAACTTATGCTCCAGTTGCTAGACTTGAGTCAATTAGGGTACTATTATCTTATGCTTGTGCTTTAGATTTTAAGCTATTCCAAATGGATGTAAAAAGTGCATTCCTGAACGGTTTTATCAATGAGAAGGTATACGTGACACAACCTCCAGGATTCATTGACTTTGAAAAACCGGATCATGTTTAGAAACTAAAGAAAGCTTTATACGGTCTTAAACAAGCACCCAAAGCTTGGTATGATAGATTAAAAGCTTTTCTTATTAAACATGAATACAAAATGGGAATGGTAGATAACACACTTTTTACAAAGAAGAAAAGTTCAAATCTCATCATCGTTCAAATATATGTCGACGAAATTATATTCGGCTCGACTTGTCAAGACATGTGTGATGAATTTGCCAAAATCATGCATGACGAGTTTGAGATGAACATGTGTGATGAATTTGCCAAAATCATGCATGACGAGTTCGAGATGAGCATGATGGGTGAACTTAACTTCTTCCTTGGACTACAAATAAAACAAATGGAAGATGGTATTTTATTTAATCAATCCAAATATATTAAAGAAATGCTTAAGAAATTTAGCTTAGAAGAATCTAAACCAATTAAAACCCCCATATCCTCTGATACCAAACTCATGAATGACGAAGATACCAAGTATCGAGGCATGATAGGTAGTTTATTATACCTAACGGCAAGTAGGGTCGATTCCAAGAGGCTCCCAAAACCTCTCACCTTGAAGCGATTAAGCGTATATTCTGATACATTAAAGGCACTACGCACTTAGGATTATGGTATCCTAAGGTGACCGTCATAGAAACAGTAGTATATGCCGACTCTGATCATGCGGGAGATTATGTGGATCGAAAGAGCACTAGCGGTATTGGTACGTTCGTGGGATGTTGTTTGACATCTTGGTTCTCGAAGAAGCAAACCGCTCTTGCTATATCCACTACCGAAGCCGAATATGTAAGCGCCAGAAAGGCATGCCAACAAGCACTATGGATGAAACAATCTCTTATCGACTACGACGTTTGACTCGATGACATCCCGATCATGTGCGACAATAAAGGCGCGATTGACCTTAGCAAAAACCTGGTGCAACATTCTCGAACCAAGCACATCGAAATTCGTCACCACTTTCTTCGTGATAATGTCCAGAAAGGACATATCTTAATTGAAAAAGTGTCATCCATCGATAACATCGCCGTCATTCTTACGAAACCCCTTAAACGTGAATCGTTTAACTATCTACGTCTTGGTTTAGGAATGATAGAACACATTCCATAAATCATATTAGTCCGCTTCTCCTTCTCCTGTCTCAATTCTAGTCCGTGTTCCATTTCGTGTTGTGACAACTTAAATACTTCATCCGAAGTACTTTAAGCATTTTTAATTCGCGAAATGTAAATTAAAATGTCACTCTTCTTCGTAATTTTTTTGTCAAAAACTGAGTCCAAAACCCTTCACTAAGGGCGGCCCCCGTATCATAGGCGGCCCCCCAATATATTTGGGACCGCCAGCCGATATGGGACCGCCATCAGCAAACTCTGAAAATGAACTCTTAACCAAAATATTTCAAAACCCAAAAACAAACACCCCTTCTCATACCAGCAGCGACGAACACAAACCAAAACCACCCAAATCTTAAAATCAACCACTAAAATTGTAATTGAACATCAAATCAACACCTACAATCACTCAATACATCTTAAAGATAATCAATTGTAAGTAATTTCATCTACTTTCTTTCAATTTGAGTTTAAGGTTCATGATGAACACTAAAATTAAAAATTAGGGATTTTTCATTTCTCTTTCAATTTTGTAAAATTAAGACTACTATGATACAATGTATAACTAATATGCTTCCCATAGACATAGGATTTGCATACATTCGTGAGTTTGTTGAAAATTTGATTTCAAACCAAAATCCTAATTTTATTTTCAAATCACTCACGTTAGGAACATAATAAAATTGTGGTTATGCATTGCTAATACAACTTAAAAACGTTTTTAAACACATGCATAATGATCTCATGAACAAAGGTTGTGATACATAATTCATATGTATTTTTCTACATGTTTGGATGAGCATAATCAAACTAAGGAGCGTTTGGATTAACTCTTAGGATTCTTTTTTAGGTCGAGTTAATTGTTACTCCACATTTGTCACATTTAGGCATACACTATAAACAATATACATAACAAATTACTAGTAAACAAGTAATAAAATGTGATTTTTCTTTTGTTTTAGGAAATCATGCCTCGTAAGTCATCTGAAGATCACAAAAATACAAGAGCCTATATACCAATTATATCACATGAATACCGTACACCTATAAAAGAAAAACTAAGAAACCTTGAAAGTCGTTGCATTCATGAGGGTCGGGTGGTTTTTGATAACTTTGCAGATCTAAACTATGTTCAGTCGTTGTTTCACTTTGTTGAGTTCGAGTGTCTTCTTAAAATAAATGAACAAATTTGCCCTCGCTTCATACTTGAATTTTATAGTCAATATCCAATCAATTTTTTTGACAAAGGTCAAATGTTTGTCGGATTTGTTATTCAAAATCAATTCTTTTCTTACTCTCTTAAAGAATTTGCCCAAATTCTTAACATACCTTGTGATGGTGCGTGCGTCTTTGGTAACAGATGATCACTTGATGAGTTGGTATATGGAGTCCCTACGGATGGTCCATATCAAACCAACCTTCCTTCTCCTGACGGCATCATTTCATCTATTCGAATTGATAGAGAAGGTCAAGTCCGTCGCATCCGTCATGAGGAAGAGATTGGTGTTCTTGAATATCAAGTTCTAACTCGTGAAATTGAGCCAACTCTAAAGCCCTTGGAATAAATTATTTGGGAAAATGTCTTTTGTTTGGGGGGTAATCGGGATCATGTTCCCACGTATCTTTGTTACATGCTTTACTGTATCGTATACTCCAAAAAATTCAACCTTGCCTATTTCATGGCAAAACGAATGGAGTGGGTCACTAAACAACTCAAAACAAACCTATGGAACTCTTAACTTATGGAATGCTTCTAACTAGATTGTTCAAACATTTTGTGTCTATGTCTCCTGAATTAGCAATTGATCACTATCTCTCACATGATCGAGTTATGCATCCCCTCGCTCCTCATTATGAGCGAAAGACACGATCAGATCATGGCAAGAAAAGACCTCGTGACTTAAATGCTAGCTCCTCTTCCACCACTTTAAATCATCCATCCTCATCTCGTCCGTTGGATGACACCATTGATGAAAATGATAAATAATCGTTTCATTCTAACTATTCTTCTCCCTCTCAAAATGTCTCTTCCTCATTCAATGTTGTTTCTAGATTCTGTCAAACCCTACTCATAAAAGTCATACTTAAACACTTAACCTCTCTAAAAACCAGAAACCTTTAACTCCAACAACGAGATGCTCACCAAGAAGGTTTAAGATCATTAGACAACTCCCAAGGACATGAAGTGGGAAACGGAAGTAAAACATTTTGCATAACTATAGAGATCTTATTATATGCTATATTATCTGGTACATTATGTTTTATATTGTTACTGGGTTTGTTGAATAACGATTTCATGTGACTTGGATGATCTTTTCAATTTTATCATCCTATCATCTTACTATGTGAACTACTTCTAGTAGACTATAACATGCGTATAATATTACTATATGCTAGATGATTTGTATCTTAGTGTAGGATCCTATATTCTTGCTTAAATTGATTGATTCTTGAATTTGGAAGATGCTAAAATCAATGGACAGAATAAAGGGAAAAACTAGAAAAATTTTGTTCTTTCTAGAAAACGGCCCCCGTAAACATCAAGTGGTCCCCCAATGTATCTAGGACCGCCCAATAATATGGGACCGCCAACAGGGGGAACAAAAATTTTAAGTTCGCCTCTTTTTCTGCATCTTTACACTTCTATTACACTACCTCATAGCTGGGGATTTTCCCTGATTAGCCAACCACTCCTGCCCTTTTTGTCACTCACAATTCGAACCATGCTTTGCCACTCTTTATTCTTACTTCCAGGATTTAACTCATCCTTCCCTCTTCATTCACCATCACCAACTTCTTATCATTATCATCCTCATTCTCATCACCAATGTCTTGCTCAAACCACCATCCAAACTTCTCTAGAAAACTAAGAATGTCGGTAAGACAAGTATGGAAACGTAAGACATCCACTCTAAAATCATCACCTTCCTCCTAAAAATACTCACCTCCACTTCCTCCAAGATTCCATTTTCAATCTCCTTCACCACCATCATATAATCCACTAAGAGATCAAATGATCAACTACCTTCACAACATCTCCACCATCCTTGATTCATACAATAACCCATCCAATGCCTACATTCATGTACCACTGATATGTGTGAAAACACATATCCATTTTATATCAAAATAAACCCAATAAAGACCAAAAACATAATTAAAATGGCAAAGATATGCTTGTTTTTGTGTTTTGTATGTGCAGGTACGGATAAAGCAAAAACCACAAGAAAACGGTTAAAACCGGACAAGCACGGACACAGGAACGGAAGAGTGTACAAGAGCCGGAAGCTAAAGTGAAAAAGTCAACCTTGGTTAACTCTCAGTCAACCAAAGTCAAAGTCAACTCACTAAAGACAAAAACCCAAAGTTTCATTTCAGTCCCTCAATAAAACCAAAATTACATAAATGGTCCAAAGCTAATGGGGGCTTTACCTTCCAGTTCCGTTACTCGACCCAAAATAACAAAGTCCAAACCCATTTATCCATACCCGGCCCAAAAACCTAAACTATAACCCACTACATAAATCCAGGGACCAATCTTGCCTAGTTTGAAAGTTATTATATACCTACACTTTCATTACAAAGAAATATAAAAAGAGAGGGACTGAATTGGCCATTAACCTAAAGTTTTACCCCCTTTACCCCTTAGTTACACCAAGGGCGGGAAAAACAGTTAAAATACTGTTCACCCGTCTCCTCCAAAGTTACCCAAGGTCAAATCAAAGGGGTTTTGAAAATTGAAGGTCAAAGTAGAGAATTCATGGGTCTAAGAGCAAAATGGCAGGGATTAAGATGTCAAATCATGAGTCCTAATTGGCTCACTTAAGAAAGAATGCCACATGGAAGAAGGGAAAGCACAAGGGAATGATGATTTTAACTCTTAGGGGCACTCACACACAACACAAAATGCACAGCAAAGGATTTGCCAGCTTGGCAATCCGGTGTGAGTTATGACTTGATCCAAGGGCCTTGATTCATTTCTCCATGATATAAAGAATTGAAACGATGTTAAATTGAAAGGAGCGTGGGTAGTAAGCAACAGACTAGAAGCTTTTTCAGATGGCTATAAATAGCTTACACATTTCACACACACACTATCTAGTCTAGCTTTTTATAATTTTAGCTTATTTTACCTTTTTAGCTTATGCTAATTTACTTTTAGTTGTAATTTTCTTTTTGAGTAGTATGTAACTTTCAGTTTTAAATCCTTGTAATCCTTTTGAAGTTTAATAAAATCCTTGTTCTAGATTTAATCAAACTATTTTTAAGTCATAAGCTCCTATAAGCTCTTTATTCTTATGTTACTTTGGATAAGCTCTGATATTGGCCAAAATATACATATTTTGTACCCCGTAAAACACTACAAAAGGACTAAAAACACTAAAATATAGATAATTATGTTGCAAATATGTTTGTATTGTGTTTTTATGTCTTACAGGTAAAAAGGATTGAAAACGAAGCAAAAACGGTAATTTTCGGGTGTCTTTCGACGACGTTTTCACATTTATCGAGGTCGAAACGAAGTCGTGAAAATTCCTCGATCACACCATTGGAAAGAGCACGAAAAAACGAGTCCAACGGTACCGGCCTTTTATATTTAAACCTTTTTATTTTGAACCTTTTTCGTCCCTGTTTGAACCTATTAGTTAAATTGGACCAAACCAAGTTAAAAAGAGGTTATATATAATATTTTGCATATATAAATCAAAGCTATGCTCTAGCCCACCGGCTAGAGCAATGGCTTTTATACTCGAGGTCTCGAGTTCGAAACCGGGTGAGGGATTTATTCCCTCACGACCCGGATCCGGACTTGACCCGGCCCAGACCCGATCCAGACCCGGCCCAGACCCGATCCAGACCCGGCCCACGACCCGTCCAGACCCGACCCGACCCGGCCCAATACCCGACCCGATCCGGCCCAATACCCGGTCCGACCCGGCGGTTGACTCACCGTCGACCACCGTTGACCGGTGGTCCGGCGGTGGTCAACGGTGGTCCGCCACCGTTGACCGTCGTTGACCGCCGCCGTTGACCGGTGGTCCGGCGGTGGTCCGACGGTGTTGACCGCCGTTGACCGCCGTTGACCACCGTTGACCACCGTCGTTGACCACCGTTGACCGGTGGTCCGGCGGCGGTTGACCGGCGGTTGACCGGCGGGGTGAACAGTGAAAAATGCCACGTGGCACCACTTAGGTGGTGACACGTGGCCATCTAATGATTGGCGTCAGAATGTACAGGTGGCAGGTACGAGGTACTGTAGCGTCAGTACGAGGTACTGTAGCAGTACTAGGTGGCAGACACGTCAGTACGAGGTACTGTAGCAGGTGGCGGCTGGACCAATAAGAAGGTGACACGTGGCACTGGCGTGTGTCAGTACGAGGTACTGTAGCGTCAGGCGTGTGCAATAATGAGGCGGTTGGTGGAGTGCAAAATGACCAAATTACCCCTAGATCTAGTAATATCATTGGTTGAGTACTTGAAAAGACGAAAATGCCCTCACTTACTTGGTGCTATAAATACAAGGCACGCAGCAGCAGTTTGGGGTGTTAGATTTGTGTAGAATTTAGTGTGTTTTTTTTTAAGTGTGTATTTTTTTTAGTTGTAGTGTTAGGAGTAGAATAATTAGTTTATTTTGGGCTTATTGTAAAAGCTTATTAAAGCTTATTGGATCTAGCTTATTGTAACTTTTGGAGCTTTTTAATGAAGATACTTTTTTAAGGTTGGTTTTATTAATGGTTTTATTGCTTAGTTTCTTATGCTTATGTTTCTACTCATTTTCTTTTGCTTTATTTCTAATTAAGCTCATGCTTATATGCTTATTATAGATCCCTCATCTCTTAAAGCATTTAATTCTAATAAGTTGCTCAATAGCTTAATTAGACTAGCATAGTTATATTGTTTTTGTTCTAGAGCTTTTTCGAGTGAGCTTAGTTTTAGCTATTTTCGAGTGCGATTTTCTAAGCTTATTGTTTTAGATCTAATCCTTAAATATACCCGATCCGCGTTCACGAATTGATTGAAGCACCTTAGTTTCGGGTGATTAGATCTAAAAATAATAATCTTATTTTTTTTAGCTTATTTTCTAGTATAAATTTTTGCTTTTTAATTCACTGAATTTTTCTAGATCTATAATCCTTAAATATACCCAGCCCGCTTCACCTAGATTGAACACCTTAGTTTCGGTGATTTAGGATCTAAAGTTTTTATCTTTTATTTAGCGTATTTTTGTTCTAATTTTTCATGTCCTTATTTCTTATTCTATCCTTTCTACAATCTAAGGCCGGAGCTTAAAGGGTCTTATAAAGTTGAATAAATATAAGTTTTGAACTCTATAGTTTTTATGAAAATAATTAGTAGATAAAAGTTGACCCTTTATTTGCATAATTAGTAAAAGTAAAAGCTTAAAGTGATAAACATAATTTGTATTAATAAGTTTGTAAATCGGCGTGGTTTTAAAATCATTGCGGGTCTTCATTCGTTACCCCTTTTCCTTTTTTAATTCTAGTAGGTTAGAATTATTAGCTTAAAATGTTTTATTTTAGATCTTATGATTGCTTGCTAGAGTTTATTGGTTAAGATTAGATGAGTAGTTTCTTAGTGTTGCTAATGATTATGTGATTTGGAATTAGGTCGGGTTTAAAAAGGTTTAAAAATTAATAGTCAATAGAACTTTTACAAATTAATACCGTCATTTATTATTTAATTGCAATTACTTTGACTTGTCATTTTAAATTACTTTACTTTACTTTACTATGCATTTAAATTCTTTAACGGGTTTTCGGAAGTTTTTTAATTTGTTAAACATATAAACCCAGCACATGAATGAACATTTTACGCTCACTTAGCAAGCATTCTCTCATTATTTCCTTTAGATCAATCTTAGTTACATACTTGTAGTTTTTATCTAAAATTAATATATAGTTTAAATTATTTTTAAATTCAAAAGTTTAGTTTCCCTTTTATATGCTTTCTCTTTTAGTAATTTAGAAAACCAATCACAAAAACTTAAGTGATAATCAAGCTCGATTCCTAACATTCTAGTGAATTTCCATTCACTTCTCGCCGAGGAAACGACCCGGGAGGTTTTAGATAATTGCTTTGGTTAAAAGCGATTTTCTTGCACCCCAGACGAAAATACTCACTAGACTAGTATTGGCCTATCCTTCTTATTACGTATCTATATACTTTGTATATATTTTATACTGTAGTGTGGAAGCGATCAAATTTTTGGAGCCGTTGCCGGGGAGAGGTGTAACGACTTCTACGGATTGTCGTGGTTTGAGCCTTGAAGATCCTTTCTTCGGGAAGTTTATTTTCGTCCTAATAAAAATATAAAAATCCAAAAAATATTTCTATTTTCAAAAATAAAAAAAATAAATAAATAAATAAAAAAATAAAAAAAATCATCAAAAATCAAAAATATAAAAATTGTCCTTTAAAAAAAAAAAAAAAAAAAAGAAGTAAAAAAAACAAAGTGTAAACAGAACACCAACAAATAATACCTCAACTGAGGTATTATCATAAATAAAGTTCCGGTGAACTTGAAAAGGTTCCCAAATACGAACCATAGATTCAATAACTTGCCATTTGTTGTCACTAACGAAGTACGGCTCACGCTGAACAAGCAATTTTGAGAGCTACCCGTGAAGTAAGTTATTATTGGTTTATAAGTTGTCTTTCGTATATCCGTTTAAAATAAATTGTCAAAAAAAAAAAAAAAAAAAAAAATTTCTTAATTTTATTTATCATTTTTAAAAACTAAAAATATTCTCCTTTATCCACCCCCCCCTCTTATCCGTTAATTCTTTTCTTTGACCCTCTTATTGTTAATTCTTGATGTCGACATTCGCATTGTATCCAGTATAAGTGTGGAAGGACATACGAATCCATCAATGCCGTGTTCGACTAGTGAGATGTGCGTTTTTACTTAAACGACGATTTTGTCTTAATTGTAATACTCACTTCGAATTTTTTCGACAACTCTCCGAATTTCTTCCATCCGATCCTACATCAACAATACGACATATTTTTGTAATAATTGTGGGAACAATCATATAGACGTTCGATATGTCCATGCAACGTGTCCCGTTTAATTCTGAACCGGAACCGTGTAACAATCAAAACTTTAGTGATAATTATGAACCATATGATTTACGAAATGAATGTCAAATTATTTGTTGTAATGGAGGTCCACAAAACACAGTTTCCATGTACAACACAATTTGGTGCGATAAACGATGACCGATTTGCGAAAATTCGGGGATATATTGGAATTATCAATGCCGGCAAAAGCCGAAGAAGATGAGACGAAATCGAGTACATAGGAAACAATGCAAATATTGCGAGAATAATAAAGTTCAAAGAAGAGAAACGTTTTTTGAGGAAACCACGATGGGGAGACAGAAGCAGAAACCGATTCCAAATAAAAGAGGCCGGCGGAGTTAAAAGCTGAAACGTAAAAGTCGGAAGAGTGCTTAAAAATCGAAGAAGAACTATTCCTCAAGCTTCTATCGGTCAAGAAATCACGAATGATCGACTTTTAAGGAAATTCACAATTTTCCTACCAAACGTATTCCTTTTCAACCGGAAAACCAGTTTTGTTTTCTGGGACTCTCTAAAAATGGGGATAAGCCTCTTGACAAGTACAAACACAAAAAGGTTCACTTGAGTCTTGTTAAAGATCCTATTCCAATCCCAAGTGAGTCCGACGTAATTTTCGACGATTGATTGTAATGAATGATATCAAAACGTTGATTTAAAAAGTCAAATCTAACTGATCCTTCTATTTATAATGAAAATAATAAAATAAGGGATGTCATTTAATAGGCATCGCAATCACACCCGACTTACCCATTCCGGACTCTCTCATAATGGAGGACGAGCATCTCGACACTATTCCGGTAACGGAATCGGCTAACACAATCAAGTCTAGTGTTGAAGACCTTGTCCCTACCCCAAGTGAGTCCGCGGATTTATCCGATGGTGAAAGTGAGTGTGATGTGCCCATAAATGATGATTCACCGGAATCTCATTTTTCGACTTTCGATAATCCTCTTTTCGATTCTAACGACGATTTCTCTAGTGATGATGAGTCATTATCCGAAGAGGAAATTCAAAAGGATGAATTTAAATATGTCTTTCTCCAATCCTCTTGAGGTTTAACGATCTTGAACAATAAATAACAACTAATGAGAAAATTCTTCCTAATCAAAAGGATTTAGATGTTGTCATTCCAATTCCACCGGGAATTGATGAACCTTGCTTTAACGCCGAATCTGATCTTTTAGAATCTCTACTAAATCGTGACTCTCCGATTGATTCTACAAAGATCGATTCTATTTTTTGAATGAATTTTCTCTTCCTCGACCTCCGGAAGAATCTAATTCTGAAATTTCTGATGCTACAATCGAGTCTCTCTCTCCATCTCCTATCCTCATTGAGGATAGTGACTCTCTTATGGAGGAGATCGACTTATTTCTTGCTTCCGATGACTCGATGCCTTCGGGCATTGAAATCGACGACTATGACTCGGAAGGGGATATTCGTTTTCTTGAAGAATTGCTTAGCAATGACTCTCCTCCCCTTCCCGAAAATGAGTCATTTTCTCTTGATCATTTTGATGATCCATCTCTTTCCCGTCCTCCTCCGGAACCACCGGATGTTGAGATTTGCTTTGATTTTAAGCCCGATACTGGCATTGTTACTAAGAAAGTGGTGGGTGACATTTCTGAACATGATGTTCTTATGCCTAATCTTTTGCCCACCCAGCCCACCCTTGGTCCAATGTTTGACCTTTTGCTCCCGTTTTCATCCGAAAACGAGGACAAAGTGTTCAAGCCTGGTATTTTCTCTTCTCCTTTCTTATCTCATCGGGCCAAAATCACTTTTGATTTTTCTGAAAGCCCGATGATGATTTCTGGAGGGGACATTCCTCACTTGGATGTCCCGTATCTCCATTTCTATCCTCCTTGACCAAGCTCAAGTGTGGGGGATCGAGTCAGGCTCAAGACTCGGTTAACAAAAATAAGCGCTTCTCGGGAGGCAACCCGTGTCTTTTCTTCTTTCTATTTTCTTTTCTTAATAAATAAGCGTGTGATTTTATAGCCTAAGTGTGGGGGCGTGCTTCTTTCTATGGTTTGTGGTATCGTTTTTGCAGGATTCCTTAAGATCATGAAGACCCGTGCTCGTTTTCAATCCTCCAATCGTCCGGTCTTCGATCTTTGCTTATTTTGGAATCCTTAATCCTGATCATGAATATTATTGTGCTTCCCTTTTCACACTTGGAATTTTTTGCATTTGCCTTTTTCGTTCCTAAGTGTGGGGGTAAAATCTAATATTTTTGAACATTGAGGCCAATGTTCCATTCTAAGTGTGGGGGGATTTCTATCGAAATGTGATCATACCTGTGCCTTGCTGTGTCCCGCGCAACCCCGTTTTGACCAAAATTTTAAAATTTTTATTATGATAAAAAAAATAATAAAATAAAATGAAATGATTAAAATATAAAAATGTTAGTAATAAGCAGGCCCGTAGAATTAGGTAGCTTTTGATTTGACCGAGTTTAAAACTCTAGCTTTCCCCTTAGCTTTTTAGACTTAGCGTTTGCTTAACTTTAAAATTTTGCAAAGAACGAAAAATGATAGTGTTAAGTAGAAGTTGGATGCTAAACAAGGATTATTTGGAAATCTTAAGAGCTCATGTATGTAATTTGTCGCTTTTCCTCCCGTAAGCTTCTAATTTGACTAATAATACGTGCTATCTTTGAAAATTAGACTTAAATCAACTATTTTTGAATAAAGAATGTAGTCGATATCAATAAATTTAGTCTTAGTTCAAATTTATATTTAAATTTTCTAAAAATGTATTTTCTCTTCGATTAATGTTGCAAATAAATAAATAAATAATTAATAAGTAGAATAAATATCTTCGCCAGATTACTTCATCTTGTCGGAGGCGTGGCCGATGTTGAAGTCTTCATATAAGGTGGGGGCCGGTGTCATAATAAGTAGAATAACCTCTTGTCGACTCGCTATCGATGTGGCTTCGAGATAAAAGGCACCGGTGATATATTATGATTATAGCAAAAAAAAAATGTATGAAAAAAATATATAATAATGATAATAATCCAAGGTCAAAATATGTTTGCTACATCGTGTCGGAGGCGTGGCCGATGTTGTAGCCTTCTAAAGGACCGAGGTTTAATAGTTTATGTTGCTTAGTAAGTGGAAAATTATTTTTATTAAATTTAAATATGCTTTTGGACTAAGACTAATTCGTTTTATGATTGTGATTTTTCAAATAAGATATGTGTAAACAGAAAACCTTAGAGATTTTGAAACCGAAGGTCCGTGAGTCCCGATACTAGTCTCCGTGAGGTGTCAAAACCGGTCACTTGCGATGAGGTTGGGATAATGCCGAGACGAAAATCGCTACATGGGATGATCTCGCCTTCAAAATCAATCTTCTCGGGTGGAACGTGAAACATAGTTTTTGCATAAACGTTGATCCATCGAATAAAATCCTTAGAGGAAATTAGGAATAATGAGAGCGAAAAGTTAAGTTTATACTTACACAATTAGCATTTATGAGTAGTGTTAGCATCTAATCTTATATTTAACTGTGATTTCATTTTAAGCTTAGTTTGAGGATTGTAAAAATCAAGGATGACGAACCCTCGTTCTTAAAGCCTTTTAAATAATGTTATTTAATTTTTATATTAGTTTTTATTATTATTAAATAAGTGGTTAAAACGGGAGCGCTTTCAAAATAAATAATTTTTAAACCTTCTTAATGGACCTTTTCTATTCTTGTTTGATTGTGAGAGGTCATAATTTAAAAGGGGATTTAATTATTTATTTCCAGGCGTGTTTTATTTACATTGCGTGTGGGACCAACAATGGCTTAGTGTGGAAGAATTTTGATGTGCACTAAAACACACATCATTTGTACCCCGGAAACTGCTAATAAATGAACTAAAACACTAAAATATGGATAAATATGTTGCAGATATGTTTGTATTGTGTTTTTATGTCTTACAGGTACAAAGGATTGAAAACAAAGCAAAAACGGTAATTTTCGGGTGACTTTCGACGACGTTTTCACGTTTATCGAGGTCAAAACGAAGTCGTTAATAGTCCTCGATCACACCATTGGAAAGAGCACGAAATTACGAGTCCAACGGTACCGGCCTTTCATATTAGAACTTTTTTTATTTTGAACCTTTCTTATTAAATTGATCTGGACCAAATTCAGTAAGGGTTTTATATTAAATTTCTTATATGATAATTGAAGGTATGCTTGGCTTAGTTGGCATTTGCTAACTTGCTAAATTCACCTTCGAGAAGTCATGAGTTCGATACCTGCAGAGGGGTTTATCCCCCTCACGCCTCGTCAGGAGGATTTTCCCTCTTGTGACACGTGGCCCACTCTGGTGATGCCACGTGTCGACCCGGCCCATGACCCGTTCCAGAACCAGACCCGACCCGAACTTGACCCGGCCAATACCCGACTTGACCCGGTCGTGACCGATTGGTTGACTGGCGGTCAACGAACGTTGACCGGTGGTTGACCGGTGCTCCGGCGGTGGTCCGGCAATGCTCCGTCGGTGGTTCACCACCGTTCACCATCTCTTGGACCCATCGCATTAGGCGGGTGGTCTGCGGGTTGACTGCCCGCCGTGGCCACCGTTGATCCGGTGGTGGTCCGGGGTGGTGGGGGTTGACCGTAGACGGTTGCATGCAATAGTTACGTGCCCAAGTTTGGCACCACTCAGGTTGGTGAATTGGCAACTATATGATTGGGCGGAATAGTAACATGCCACGTGGCACCACTCAGGTGGTGACACGTGGCAAACTAATCATTGTATGCAGGCGTGGCAGGTACGAGGTACGAGGTGGCAGTTATGTCAGTACGAGGTACTGTTCCAGTGGCGGCTGACCAATCAGAGTGTGACACGTGGCACTCTGCGCGTGTCAGTACGAGGTAGGCATGTGTCAGTACGAGGTCAGTACGAGGTCAGACTATGGCAATAATGAGGCAGTTGGTGGAGCGCAAAAAGACCAAAATACCCCTAGATCCAGCAATATGAGTGGATGGAGGCCTAAAATAACGAAAATACCCCCACCTACTTTGGGCTATATAATGAAGCACGCATCAGCAGCTCAAGGGGGTTAGAATAGAGATAGAAAATAGAGTTAGAGAGTAGTATTTAATTTAGTAGTAGTGTAATTTAGTTTAGCTTATTGTAAAAGCTTTTATAGCTTAATTAGCTTATTGTAATCATCACTTTTTAGCTTATTAATGAAGATGTTTTGAAGATTGAAGTGCTTATTGTCTTATGGCTTATTCTTTTTCTAATCCTCTATTTTCTTTTCTTTTCTTTTTAAGCTAATTATGGCTTACTATTGCTTCTAGTTTTCTCCTAGCTTATTTCTTACTTCAAATAAGCATTCCTTTGGCTTATTTGATTTAGATCTAAGCTCATATCATCCAAATAAGCTTTTGCTTATTTTCATTTTTCTTTTCTTATTTAGCTTATTTCTTTCTTATTGGTATGTGCTTAAATACACATACCTTTTTCCATTAAAAACGGACTTAAATGACCAAAAACAGACAAAAACTGC
>BQNB010143162.1:3212-17029 GCA_026074375.1 Tanacetum coccineum | reverse complement strand
AACCTCGTATTCTGTCAGCTCTTTGTAATGATTACTGATGGAGAAAATGCATTATCACAAACTTGATGATGAAGTAGAATACATCAAAACTTGTGACTTATGTTTTGTATTATCCATGATAAAGAACGGTGAAGAGAACACGCATTGCACCTTGTCGAATCTCTATGTACTCTATACTCCTCAACCTACCAACCATCAAGTATAAGTAGTACACCACCTCTTGACAAATCCTCAACTATGTGAGACACTGAGCACTACAACGTAACTCCTTCAAGTGATAGCAAATGTGCGCATTGAGCACCAACTTCTGCGTTTATAGATCACACATTGCTAGATTTGACAAGCCTTCATCAACAACTGGTTATAAGCTCGAACAAGTTATCTTTAAAAATTATCATCCAAACAACCCCGACTTTTAAGATATGATAAGTACACGTACCCGTGAAATTCCACTTCAACTTCAAATAAATGATAACGAATCATCACGTATTCAATTCTTGCGATTAAATCCTGAGATTAGCCTTTTGAACAGTTTTCGTGAATCTTTTATCCGGATCGTTTTAAGCAATAAGTGATGTTTTTGTTTTTGCATTTGCCAAAATAGTTCAGCCCATCAATTAAAATTCCCAGCCCAATCCATAAATCATAAACAAAATTCAATTACAGCCCATTAACAGCTTTATAAATCACCAGTTCATTTTTGGTATGTCTTATTGATAATGTCAGTATAATAGCAACAACCCAGGCCCATATCATCTCCATTTTCGCAAACAATTCCATTCATAAATTAGTCAGCTGGATTTGAAGTAATTCAGTCACAACCGACTTGGCTTGGTTGTCGAAATTCAATCTCGATACAAATCAACTTTTCTTGTTCTCTCCTTATATTTGCTTTTCATTTTTCATTGCTGTGATAGATCTTTGATCAAAAGCATTCTCGGTATCGAGTTTGAGTTCTTTGAACTATAGGTACAAATCTGTTTTATTTCTTTTTTGGTATATAGTTTGAGTTTGCATTCTAGGTATCGAGTTTTGTTCATTGCATTCTTGGTATCGAGTTTTGTTCATTGAACTATAGGTACAAATCTGTTTTATTCATTCTCGGTATCGAGTTTGAGTTTGCATTCTCGGTATCGAGTTTTGTTCATTGCATTCTTGGTATCGAGTTTCGTTCATTGCATTCTCGGCTATTTGGAACCCATTTTTGGAAAATATAAATCTAAAACTCAGAAGCAGTTAGATTACTGAGTTTGATCATAACTTCTGAGTTTGATCGTTGACCAATTCCCGTTATTTGTGAAATAGCAGTTTTTTGACATATTTACATAACCGAAATTATGAGCCCGTGTGTGATCAATTCTTACGATATATTAACCCGAATAGTTTAGTAATAAGTATATATACTCATCTTGGAGGAGTATATATACATGTCTTGTCTTTGTAACACTCACTTCTCCCTCCCATTTCTATTTTCCCCTTTTGAAATGAAAATTTAGAAAATGATGAAAATACTCTTTAGCTCCTCTCCTTTATTCTACTAAGCTTTCGTATGATATCTACTTAGCAAACATAGCATCTAACAAGTGGTATCTATCGACGGGAGAGATCTAGTGTAGTTTTCGTGATCAAATCGAGCCTAATTGCAAGAAATTCGATCGATTGAGCTTTCGTAAGGATGAATAGTAGCTTTCGTATGGTTTAGTTTTATGATTTGATGTGTTTTTGATCTTAAAACGCAATATATTAGCTTTCGTAATTATCAAATTGTTGAATTAATACCTCGTTTATACAAATTACATTTTTTGAGCTCAAATTGATCAAAAAAATGAATTTGATAGCTTTTGTAAATAAGAAAATAGGTTTCGGTAACTGTTTTTAGGCAGGAAAATCACTTTCGTAGGATAATTTTGAGCTTTCATAAGGTAGAAATCTTTTGTAAACTGTCATACGTAAGTCATTTCTTAGCTTTCGTAACATAGAATTACTTTCGTAATGATTAATCTAGCTTTCGTAACATAGAAACTTTTTAATTTAAAGGGATAACGTTGAGTTTATCATTTTAAAACTGTTAAAGATCAAATACGTAAGTTTTCTTAGGTTTCGTAGCTATGAAGTCACGAAAGTAAGGGGTTTCTTGTGATTGTACAAAAGTAGAGTTTATTTCGGAATTACAAAAATAGGTTTCGTATACTAGAGCTTTCGGTAACCGTTGGGTTTCATATACTGTGAGAGGTTTCGTACTCTTTGTGGTTTCATATATCAGAGGTTTCGTATCAAAAACTTGGTTTTGGTTTCGTAAATTCATGGTTTCGTATCACAATAGAGGTTTCGTATCACAGTTTTGCTAATAGAAGGTTTCGTAAGCGGTTTCGTAAGCAGTTTCGTAAGAGGTTTCGTATCACTGTTTTGATAACAAAAGGTTTCGTAAGAGGTTTCGTATCATATCTTTGAGGTTTCGTACTCTGTTTTAGAGGTTTCGTAACATAGACAACAGGTTTCCTAATAGAGTCAAGAGGTTTCGTAACATCATTTTTGAGGTTTCGTTACACTGTTCAGAGGTTTCGTATCTTATTGTTTGGGTTTCGTAACAAAGTTCAAAGTGTAATATAAGACAAGGTTGTTATTGCTCGTTAACTTCATGATTACAATACTTCATCTCCAAAACGATCCAAGTTTGCTTTGTAATCATTTGATACAACATGTCTACTTCAAATAATTCAACCAACTCTAATCAACAAACTCTCGCTGAGTCAGGAGCTAATGAAAGACCTCCAATGCTTGAAAAGGGGAATTATATTCCATGGGAAAGTTGATTCAAAAGGTTTTTAAATAACAAGCTTGAATACGAGGAAAGAATGTGGAATTTGATACAAAATGGCCCTTATCAAAGACCCATGGTTGTTGATCCAACAAATCTTACAGTACCAATACTTGAACCGTTGTCCAAAATGACTGAGGGTAACAAGAAGCAATACATTGCTGATGTTAGAGTCATGAATTATCTTCTTCAAGCAATACCGAATGATATATACAATTCAGTGGATGCATGTAAGAATGCTAAAGAAATGCGGGAACGAATCAAAAGGTTGATGCATGGATCTGAAGTTACTACTCATGTGAGACACTCATGCCTTATGGATGAGTTTGATAAGTTTGCAGCAAAAGAAGGGTAATCTTTAGACTCTATGCTTGAAAGGTTGACAATACTTGTGAACATCATGAATTCTAATAATGTTCGTCCAATACTGGTGACAATCAATACAAAGTTTCTCAATTGCTTGCAACCAGAATGAAGAAAATATGTTAACATGGTTCGTTACAATCAAACTGGATCTGCACTCTCTTATGATGAGTTGTATAATTCATTAGTGCAATTTGAACCACATGTTCTCGCCTCAAGGGCAAAGAAAGCTGCCAAGAATCATGATCCTTTAGCTCTTATTGCTCATTCAAATGCTTCTTCATCACACTCTTATGTAAACTCTTCTTATTCTTCACAACCATACTATGTCACACATCCTCCATCAGTCGTTGATTATGATGATGAATATCAAGGAGAGTTACAAGGCAATTCTCAAGAGGAAAAGCTTACAACTGCTATGATGTTACTCGCTCGAGCAATCTCTC
The DNA here is from genome assembly GCA_026074375.1 of Tanacetum coccineum. NCBI lineage: Eukaryota > Viridiplantae > Streptophyta > Magnoliopsida > Asterales > Asteraceae > Tanacetum > Tanacetum coccineum. The sequence goes on along the minus strand of BQNB010143162.1, from coordinate 13,402 downwards.
AAAAGTTCTCTACACCCACCAATAATCGTCTTCATATTTCCTCCAACACAAGGAATCAAACTGTGGTTCAGGATGGTCGAGTTGACATACAAACCAAAAATGCAGGTTATGGTGGAAATGCTAACAAGAATGCAGGGCGAAACAGAACTCAAGGGTTTAATACAGGAAATGCAGGTGATGAAAGCAATCAGATTATTCAGCATGTTCTAGGAACTGAGTCTACTTCAGGCAAAGCAAATGTTTAGTGTTACAAATGCAATGAGAAAGGTCATTATGCTCGTGAATGTCAGAAACCAAAAGTTTGTGATGCAGAGTATTTTAGAGAACAAATGTTGTTAGCTATGAAAGATGAAGCTGGAAACAACCTCAGTAATGAAGAGAATGATTTCATGCTTGACACTTCATATGGAGAAGATTTGGAAGAGTTAACTGCAACAGTCATGTTAATGGCTCAACTCCAACCAGCTGATGATAATGCTGAGAATGTACCATCCTATGATGCAAAGGCTGGTAGCCAGGTACATGCTTCATCTAAGGTTTATGAACAAGTGAGTCATAGGAAACATAAAACTATTATTCAAACAACGAATGATGATCAAATAGATTCTAATAACATATTTGATGATCCATTTGTAGAAAATAATGGTGGCACGTCTGAACATGATTCAATTGCTCATGATGAATATCGTGAAATACAAATGCTAGCATACAATATTCAATGTGAAGCTGAAAATAAAAAAAATGTTGGAATAATGAGCTTAAAAAGCAAAAATATTTGCTATAACGGGAACTTGAGACGTTTAAGGATCGGGTCAAAACATTTGAGTTAAACACAATTCAATACTCAACATATAAAGAAACCTGTAATGAATTGGAACGTGAATTAAGGAATGATAAGGACACGATTGACCGACTTGTGAAAGATAAAGAAAAACTTTAAAATGATTTTCTCAAAATTGAAAATAAAAAAATAATAATTCAACATGAAACTCAGTTAGAAAAGAAGGCTTTTAAAGAACGAGAAGATCGGTATCTTGATGATATCCTTGATCTCGAAGAGAAACTGAGTTCTTGATAACGCCCAAATTATACATGTTTTCTATGGCGTTATTTATGTATATTTTATCATTTATCGTGAACTTTTGATTCTTAAATAGCTTAAATTGCTTATAGGTTCACTTGAAGACACTACAGACCCAAAATCAAGAATCTATACACTTTGGTAGGCGAATACAAAGAAAAGAAAAGATTTTTAGCTAAAGTTCAAGATGTGAGCCGCACTTATAATATTGTGCGCCGCACTTTCCTTTGAAGCCAAAGACCACCGCACTTTTTCCCAAAGTCTGAAGAATTAAAGTCTAATAAATGCACCAACATTAACTCCTCAAAACCACCGCACTTATTTGTAAGTGCACCGCACTTATTTGTAAGTGCGCCGCACTTCCAGCAAGGCTTAAATAAAACCATTAAATGCTATCGCCTTAACACCCAAAGTCCGCCGTACTTTTTCCTAAGTGCGCCGGACTTTTCACCCAAACTAGCTTATAAATTGAGGAGGAATTTTCATCCTCAAATTTCATCCTCAATAAGGCATTTTTCCCATCTCATTCTACAAAATCATTCCTTCACAACAAATACTTCCTCCTTCACCAAAAACACCAATGAAATAACCATCTTCCTTGAAAAGAAAAAGATTACCGATCCAAGAACGAAGACGGTTAACTACTTTTTAGTTATTGAAAATAATGGAGTTTTGTTATCGTCTTACTTTTGTTATGAAACTCCTTAGGGCCATGAGAGGCTTACATCTCTCACTGGACTGTACGCGGTTGATAGTTAAATAATGATAAGTGGTTTGGTATGGATCATGATCTCTTTAATCATAGCTTTTTGTGGCAAATACCTGTTATTATCTTATCTTATCTATTTTTGCTTATCAACTTAGATTATATAATCATAGTTGAAAGACCCGTTATGATCTATATGGTTTTAAAGATTTATATATGGTCTTTAACGTTTGTGCGGGGAGGAAATCACTATTTCGTAAACTGATAAACCAAAATAACGCTTGATATAATATACTAGATAGATTATTTGAGTGACACATTTGGTCTAGTTAACTAAATATAAGTCTTGAGTTAACCAAGTTAGTTTGTTAAAACGTTTTCTGACGAGAAATCATTTTTATAAATTAATGTCCCATCTTCGAGATCTAATTATTTCCAACACTTATAAATTATTTTTCAACTATCTGAGTAGTCATACTTATTATCATTGGTAAAGCAAAAGTTATTTTCAAAATTGTTAAAGTCTATTTTATTTCTGATTATTTTAACACTACTCAAATCCCTGTGGAACGACCTGGTCTTACCTAAAAAGATTATACTACATACGTGGGTTATACTTTTACCCGTGTGTTTCCATATAATTATCCGGTATTTTCAGTCTTATAAATCTAAAACTTTTGAAACACATCAAAGTTTTTGGCGCCTTTGCCGGGGATTTCTTAGTTGTTCTGTAGTCAACTCTAGAAAATTATTTTAACTCCCCCTCTTTTTCAAAACCGCCAAACAGTTTTCTGGCAAACTGACCCCGAATAATTTCTCCTTTGGATGCACACACATGCTTCAAATTCTAAACTTGTTGAACCATTACCTGAGCCTGAACGTACTCTGAATCGAAGACGTCGTCGACGAAACAGAAGAGTTCCATTCAATCAAAGAAACAATCCACCTAAAAACTCGAGAATTGTCTATCCGCCAATTCTCGACATCAACCACTTCCGTCACTTTCTGGTTACTCTTGAAAATCTTTATCCAATGGACGATGAACCCATGTGGGCTGCTGACCGTGTTGTCTCTCCGACTCTAGGTTCTGCAATCAACATTCTAGAAACTGCTAATGAATTTGCTATTAAAGGTAACCACTTGACTCTTGTCAAAGGAAACCAATTTGATGGTAGAACCAAAACCGATCCTCATAAACATATTCATGAATTCCTCAGAATCTGCGATATGTTTAAATATAGAGATACCAAAAATAAAGCCGTCTACCTGATGATGTTTCCCATATCACTAACTGGAGAAGCAAAAACATGGCTGGAAGAACTCAACGAAGGAACTATTGAAACATAGGATGAACTTTGAACCGCTTTCATTAGTCGATTCTTTCCCCCAGCTCTTTTCGACCGACTCCTTGGAGAAATCCAAGCTTTCTCTTAACATGAAAATGAATCTCTAACCGATGCTTGGCTTCGTATGAAGAAAATGCTCTAAAACTGCCATGGTCACAATCTGTCCAAGGGCAATATCATAAAAATCATCTATCATGGTCTAAGCGAAATAACCCAAGAAGTTCTTAATGCCCAACTGGTGGTATTTTCCTCTACAAAACACCAAATCAAGCTTATCAGCTTCTCAAAGATAAAGTCTTACTCAAGCTCGACTGGGCTAAAAATCAAAAAACTAAATCATCTCTTAAGAAAACCTTAGCTTTCGCCGATGAAGGCAACAGTAATTCCGATACTGACAAAATTATGGCCCGAATGGATGCCATGACTCAGAAAATGGATGCTCATAACAAAGAACTTCAATCTAATGCTAAAAAACAAAACTCGATCTTAATGAAGATGACATACCCATATCTTATGAAGAGGAGTTTAAATTCATGCAAACTTTTTGTAAGACCCGTTTTTACAATGATTACCGCGACCGAGACCCAAATCGCGATAATTGGCATTCGAACGAATGAAGTAGTTACAACCGAGATAACTACCGATCCAATACAGATGACAAACCCTATGATCTTCAAAACCAATTCAACAATTTCATGAAATCTCAGCAATCGACTAATGCTTTCATCAAAGAAACATTCATGGATCTCAAAACCCAACTCGAAACCGTAGCCAAAAATATCAAGCTTCAATCCAAAACCTTGAAACCAAGTTCAACAGACTTGCTGACAACCAATCTAGTCAGCCTTTTAGATCTCTTCCTGGCAACTCTCAACCAAACCCAAAAGGACACAGTTCCAAAGCCTACCAACCACCGCAATCTCGTAATGATTATGTGAATGCCATATTCACAAGAAGTGGTAAATCCTATAACCCACTAGTTAACCAAAATGATCAACAAACCAATTCTGAAACCCCTATCAATTTTGATAGTGATGATGAAGAAGATGAAGAACCTACACCACAACCGAAAACTCAAAATCAAAATCCTAAAACCAGGCCAATGGCAACTCCGTTACCTTTAATTACCATACAAACCATAAATTTTGTTTCTCTCAATGTTTAAAGAAATAAGAAAAATGGAAGCTCCTAATACGGAAAAATTTCCGACATGATCCGCACTGGTCCGAATCTCAATGTACTCTTATCGTTTGTCCTTAGCCCGGAATGCCTAAACTATGGCAAGTTTCTCAAGGGAAGAACTAATAAGTAACAAAAACACAAGATCAAATAAATTTTTGCCGCTTTCTTAAGCGATGACAAGTTTTTCAATCGTGTCCTTTTTCTAAATTCAAATCGAAGAAGAAAATTAAAAGGAGGGAAAACGTGTTCAATTTTATTTAACATAATTCCTTTTTGACACATGCATCCCCTGGAGTTCTAGACTAATTCAAAACAAGTCCTTTCCTTGTTTATTATCCCTTCAAGTTAATACTCTTTTGCACTGTTAGTCCTTACAAGCTATAATTCAACCGTTAGCCCTCCAAAGTAAACCAAATTTTGCCGTTAGTCCTTTTAAGCTCATTAATCATTAACAAAAGCTCAAGTTCTTCAATTACAACAACGATTTCAACCACAATTAATCATTGTTTCACTAGCACAAAAAGTGGATTTAGTCACACATGCTGTTTTTTGAACGGTCACACAGTCAGATATTTATGTGACTAAATGTACCAGGATAAAATAAACAGCCACACTTGAACTCATTTTGTGTGACCATTTCAGAATTTCATTGTCACACATTTGAATATTTATGTGACTAGACTTAACTGGTAATTTTTTGTTCATTATTTAGTCACTTATAATTTAGGACGTGTGACAGATACAAATAAGTTTGAAACATTAGTCACACTATATATATACATATGTGACAAATATATGTCACACAATTGAACAGTGTGACCAAAATCCATATATGGTCACATGAAGTAATTGTGTATGTGGCTAAATCATATAGTCAAGTTTGTCACACATTATTTAAAAGTGACTGCTATTTTTTGCTGAATATTTAGCCACATATGAATTTGAAATGTGTGACAACTGAAAAGTAAGTTTGAAGCATTAGTCACGATATACATTTAAAAGTGACAAATATATGTCACACACTTGAACAGTGTGACCAAATGTCATATATGGTCACACTAAACTTTTTGTCACACGTTATTTAAGTGTAGCAAAAATTCAGTACATATGGTCCCGCTTTAATTTTCCCCAAAATCAAAACCTCCCTCCAACACATTCTTCACAGATCAAAAAACATTTCATTCATTTCTCCTTTTGAGCGGGATTTTTCCCCCTACTTTTTTTCACTTTGATTTTTTGAGTTTTTCTTTCATTTCACCTACACCACATAAACATAAACTCTATATCACTTCTTACATGTTTTCGATTGACGGCTTGAGTTCAAAAATCTCCAACAATCAGGTACACAATCTTTCTCTAACATCCATTTAATCATAACACTCCAACTGATGATGCTTTATTTACGGGGTTGTTGGTCTAATTTTTAACAGATCTTGTGCCACAGCTAATGATGTTTTATAGATCGATTGCATATAGAATCTATGTTGGCCTTGTTCATATGATCTCACACTGGTAATGCTTTTGCTAATTTTTTATATTTCTGTTCAAGTTTAGGCTTATCAGTTGTATGTAATTAAGGTTCAGTTTGGAATTTATGTGATTAAGTTTGTATGTATATTAGGGATCTAACTGAAAGTTAGGGTATTTATTGTTAATTTTATACGTTTAGCTACAAGTTATGGTTTATGTTTATGTGCATCCATTCTTTCAAGTTTAGATCTGTTAGTCGTCTAATTTTCAATACAATATCTAAAAGACTTGCTTGATATTCTGTTATTGGTATCACACAGGATGAGAGCTTAGGTTCATGAAAATTAGTGTAACTACCATTAGTAACTGAGGTGTATCTCATAAATATTAGAGGATTATAATTTGAAAATATATATCCACATAGATACTCATTGCTCAATTCATATGAAGATGGTGTATTTAAAGTCTGTTTTTATGTATATCAGGATTAAATGGAGGAAATAGTTGTTGCGAAAAGGAGAAAACAATGGAGAAACTGGTATATTTGTCTTCGTTTATGATAACCTGAGATACTGGTATATTTATCTTCCCTCTTCATGCATCTAATGTATACCTGAAGGTTGTGAATGGGCATTTGCTAAAACTAGGAGGAAGCAGAACAAACTGCTATTGAAAGGGCAACTACACAGTTCAGACCACAAGCATTAGCAGTAGCCTGAGTAAGACTAGAAAAAGCACGTGTCAAAGCTAGAGAAAGACTAGAAAGATAAACTAGTGACAAATTTTCCGCTTTTTAGAATACTACAACAAGACAAAGTTCTTTATCTGCACTGGAGAATATGCATTATAGTCAAATGATCAGATTTGATGACGCTAAAGAGGCTAGGTAATGAAAACAGTGTCATCTACTTAGCAAATTTTTAGGTGTTTAGTAAATTTTATATTATATAGACATTTTAACTGGCCCATCTGGGCTTGCACAAGTGGTTGAAATATCATCTTTAACTAGATGTCATGAGTTTGAATCTTACACCTGACCTTTATGGCTCTACCTATCAGGTGCATGTGAGTTGGGTAACGAGTCTACTGATAGGATCATAATGGGTCTGAGCGGGTTGGGTTTGACATGCAACCCTGATTTTATGTACTTTTTTGTAAAACTGTATTACTAACTATAATTTCATGAATAATTATATATTAAATCTATAAAATGAATGATTTTAGAGGTTTTATGCGTTAATCATCAACTTAGGGAGATTTTCTATTGGTTTGACATGTTCTCCTTTTTGTTAAAACACAACCCAACCAAATGAGTTTAGATAGTTTCCTCTGATATCTAGGGTATGTCCTATTGTGGTTGGCAAAACCTTCATCTTCACGGGTTAGATTTCTTGTTTGTTTTAAAAAATCTTCAAGGAACATCCACATACCTGTTTTTATAAAATTTTGAGAGATCTTTTTGTTAAAAAAAACTATTCTTAATCATCATGAGGTGGAAGCCATATGCAACTTCTTAATTATGTATGTTATATCAGGTATATAATAACTGATGTAACTATTTGCTCTTTTGTAGGAAGCTGCAGTCAAAATTTGACAAATTAAAGTAGTCTAGCAGTGAGTTTTAGTTTATGTTATTTAGGGTCGCTTTAGTTTATGTTATTAGCTGCAAACATGTGTCATTCCTTGCTGAAATTTAAGGTCGTTTACTGTATGTTAATGGCTGAAAATGTGTGTTGTCACTTGCTGAACCGCAGGGTCGTTTAGTGCATTTTAATGGCTGCAAAGTGCTGAAATTTAGTGTCATTTAGTGTATGTTATTTTCTGAAAACTTGTGTCATTTCTTGCTGAAATTTGAGGTCATTTGGTGTATGTTAATGGTAACAAAAATGTGTCATTGCTTGCTGAAATTTTGGGTCCTTTGGTATATGTTAATGGGCGCAAACGTGTGTCGTTACTTGCTGAAGTTTGGTTGCATTTAGTGTATGTTAATGGCAGCAAATGTGAGTCGTTACTCGCTAAAATTTAGGGTCGCTTTAGTTTATGTTATTGGCTGCAAACACGTGTCATTACTTGCTGAACTTTAGGGTCATTTAGTGCATTTTAATGGCTGCAAATATGTGTCGTTATTTGCTGAAATTTAGAGTCATTTAGTGTATGTTAATGGCAACAAACATTTAGTTGGATGTTTCTAGTATAAATTTTGAATGACTGTTTATGCTTCACCTGTTTTTGCAGCATGTTGAAGAGCTTGTTGAATATCTACGATTTGGATTGTGGTGGGTGGTGGGTGGCTCTTGGCATTGCATCTTCTATTGGTCTTGGTAAGCATCACAACAAATAACCAACACACCATTTATAAGTAGCAGTACAAGCCTTACAAAAAGACTTAAACTTTATTTAATTTTAGTACTTCTTTTATATTTTTCAAGAGTGACAACCTAAGTATCACCATAAATTAAAACACAAGGATGAGATAATATCACCAGAACAGGTACGATTGTCGTTCATCAAGTTAGGAAAGAAAGTAGAGATAAGCAATTCTTGTGGTAAAATTTGCAGCCATTGAACTTATTTTCTCCAATTTGTCTTTCATAACTTATAAACCTATGAAACTAGTAACGTATGCGCCCCTATTGCCACCAAAAAACAAGTTTTAAGATCTAGTATGCTATTGGAAAAATGTACCATCAGTTGTAGTGCAAGCATAGTGGAAAATGTAAAAATGTTCAACTTGCTGGCTTGTTCTCAGATATATCTCTTTTAGTTAATACAAACATGTGTCGTTGCTTGCTGAAATTTCGGGTCTTTCGCTATATGTTAATGGCTGCAAACATGTGTCATTACTTGCTGAAGTTTGGTTTCATTTAGTGTATGTTAATGGCAGCAAATGTGAGTCGTTACTTGTTGAAATTTAGGGTCTTTTAGCGTATGTTATTAGCTACAAACATGTGTCATTCCTTTCTGAAATTTGGGTTTGTTTAGTGTATGTTAATGGCTGCAAATGTGTGTCGCTAGTTGCTGAACTTTAGGGTCGTTTAGTGTATTTTAATGGTTGCAAATGTGTGTCGTTACTTGCTGAAATTCAATATGGTTTATGTTGTATATCCAAATCAAATGGCTTAAGCTAAAATATAGAACTAAAAGGAAATGGGTCAAATGGGTCTAGCGGGTCAAAGTCATTTAATATGTATACAATATAACTTTAAAAATTGTTTGATTGTAAGTTTGCAACAGTTTAGTTTTGTAAACATATTTTAACACAGCAAAAGGTGAGGCAACTGACCTGTTTTCAAGACGTTCTAAAAACATACCCGTTTGGGTGCGCCTGATGCACCCATGTTGGTTAGCAGTGTGATCGTATTTTTAGCTCATGTTATTTGCTTTGGTTTTCTCAATAGTGTAACACCTAAGGGTAACATTGCAGGAAGAGTGTATGCCCATGCACATGACTATCATATCAATTCTATTTCAAATAACAGGTATAATTCTTTAAATATCTCAAGTGTTTATCAGCTTTTGTTACTTGTACACATGTTTACTCCCCAAGGCTCAATTCTTTAATAATTAAGCCCTTGTGAGATTAAAAAAATGTTGCCATGTAATATTTGTGCTGCTAATGAAACATTAAAACTGCTTGGATGTTATTACTACTGTTCGAGCATTGAAGGTTAGTGCTGCCAAGCTACGTTTAATATTGTTTAAAGAATAGGATGTTAATACTGCCGAGTATATTAGTACTGTTATAATATTAAAACAGTATAAAAGTTAAAACTGTTTGGCACAAGGAATGGTATTGCATGTTGTGATTTAATGCTGCCATGGTTCGTGTATATTACTACTACTTTTTGGGCTTTATTGCTACAGTTGGGTGATACGAGCCCAACTAGAAGTTAATACTGTCAGGCTTAAGAAGTTAGTACTGCTAGCAGAGTTATTACTGCTGGCGTATTGTTAATACTGCTAGAGTATTAATAATACTGCTAGAGTATTAATAATATTGTTGGCGTTTTAAGTGTTTTCATTGATCCAAGGGATAATCGTGTGACGTTGTAGCTTACTTTTTATTACATGTATAGATAGATTCTTTTATCAAGTCTAAAAATAAAATGTTGTGATAATACACTTTGCTTCTGTAACTAACTTCAGTTATGTCATCATTGACAGGTATTTACACTAAGGTAATTATCAGTATTTATATGCTAAAGATTAATCGTATTATATGCAGGATCAATAGTCTAAACTTTACCATATGGAGTTGCACAACTGTTATTAGTAGCACGAATTATTATCGATGTGTTGTAGAAGGTACAAATTCATAATTCATATTGTATCTAATACTACAAGCTGCAATCATACATGACAATAAAGATTATATATCCGTTGAAATTAGTTCAGGTCCAAATTT